>JBAKBP010023016.1:0-37720 GCA_037953745.1 Lithodes maja | reverse complement strand
TCCTAGTTTTGGGGGATCTAAACACCGCTTTGTGTCTACATCTTATGTCTTAGCTAGCCTAGTTATAGGGGATCTAAACAACACTTTGTGTCTACTCTGAAACGCTAGCTCTCTCTACCTCTCAGAAAATATTTTTGACAAAATAATATTTTGGTCAAGTCAATCTTATTTCTTAGCTTCTTGATTCTCGGGACCTTAAAATGAAACATCATGTTTCTTGTATTATGTCCACTCCTCTCATTTGCTTTAACAAAATCATTCTGTAGATACTCTGGAGCTCTGTCATAGAAAATTTTGAAGGCATTAGTTAGCCTGATTTGTTTGGCCCTGTCAGAGACATTGAGAATACCTAGTGACTGAAGTTGTTCCTGGCCAACATGTGATCTGGGTCCTAGTTTCAGCATGAACCTAACCATTTTATTTTGAGTGACCTGAAGTTGTGCTGTGCTGATTTAGATGATGCAGAGTACCAGGATGACACAGAATAGTCAAAATGACATTGAACAAGCGCTTGGCAGAGGGTCTTTTGGTCGCCGCGGGCAAGCATCCCACCTGTCTATACAGGTATTTTATACATGCTCTACACTTACTCAGGATAGATTCCAAAATTGTTTCACCTGACAAACTCGCGTCCAGTTTCAGTCCGAGATATTTAACTTGTGACACTGTTGTTATAGGAATATCATTACAGTTGACCGAGAAGCCCACAATGTCTTTCAGTTTGCGTTTTGTTCCACATAAGATGGCTTCCGTCTTGCCAGGTGAAGAGATAGTCTATTGTCCACTAGCCATTCACTACATGATGCTAGTTCTTTGGAAAGTGAAGCGGCAATACTTATTGGGTCTTTTCCTGAAACCAGAAGCACGCTGTCGTCTGCATACAGTAATAATTTACATGAGACGCTCAGTTCCATGTCGTTCACATAACAGAGAAAGAGTAAGGGACCAAGGATGCTTCCCTGCGGGACCCCACAGTTAATTGGCATCGGATCAGATATATTATCATCAATTTTGACTCTTTGGGTTCTACCACTAAGATAAGATTTAAACCAGTTCACAGACCCTATGCCCATAGCTTGTAGTTTATTACATAGGATATCATGGTCTACTGTGTCAAACGCTTTTTGTAGATCAAGAAGAACCATACCGGTGTAGTTACCTTTAGACATTTCTTTACGAATGTGATCCGTTAAGTGGATGAGACAGGAGTCTGTCGAGTACATGCATCTGAAACCTGATTGAAACTTATAGAATAGATCATTTTGTTTGAGGTAGTGTTCAATTTGGGTGTATACCGCTCTTTCAAGGATTTTAGATACAATACATAATATGCTAACTGGTCTGTAGTTGCCAACTTCTAGTTTATTTCCTTTCTTGAATAGAGGGGTTACAATAGCTTCCTTCAGTTCAGCAGGTACTGTGTTGGTGTTAATTGACAAGTTGATGATGTGGGTTAGGGGGCCTGCTATACCAATGTCTCCATCTCGTAGAAATTTGGCAGGAATTTTGTCTGGTCCTGTGCTCTTATGTACATTTAGGTTAGACAGCTCGTCAAAAGTGTATTTTGGTGTAACATTTTGCAATCTAAATGTGTTCGGGTGTATGTCTTTATCTCTGTAGAAATTACGAAAGGTGGCCGTTGTTGTCGTGTATTTATTGAGAGGTTGAGGTAGGTTCTGTGCAAGTGTGTTTGCTATGGAAGTGAAGAAGGAGTTGAAGTAGGTTGAAATTTTTCGTTTATCGTGGCAAACCTGATCATTAATGGTGAGAGCAATATTAGTGTTAGACGAATCCCTTGTCTTGTTGCTGTAGCCTGTTGTTTTTAGGTGCCTCCATAGTTTCTTTGGGTTATTCTGATATTCCTCTGCCTTATTGTGAAAATAATTATTTTTCGCTGATTTCATTTTCCTACTTAGTTTATTCCTGGCCCTGTTGAACTCATGTTTCAGACCTTGATCCTGTCTATGTTTCGCTAGCCTTTTTAACAGATTGTCTCTGTGTTCCAGATGGTGTAGTATGTCATTGTTGATCCATGGGTCTGACCTTGCTTTAATTCGTATGTCTTTCAGAGGAGCTATTTCGTCTAGGATGTTTGTGATGATGGTTCTGAAGCCAACCCATGCGTCATTAACGTTTGTACTTCCAAACACTGGAGACCAGTCTGTATTCCATAAAATGTCCAGAAATGTTTCCTTATTGTAGTTTCTGAGTGACCTTGTTTTGATAATCTTGTGATTCTCTAGGGTAATTTTTGTGGTTTTCCGTGTGCAATATGTGACGAAGTGATCACTTATCCCAGTCTGTATAACCCCTGATTGGGATATTTTGTCCTCTCTGTTACAGTTTATGTGGTCTAATATTGTGGCAGTGTTCTCAGAGATACGTGTGGGGGTTGTGATTAGTTGTTTGTGATTGTGCATTGTCAGTATATGCCTATATTCTCGCACTAGCCTATCATTTCGTTGTTTGTAACACAGGTTAAAATCCCTAGTATGATGGATTCATTCCGAGGGTCTAGCGATGACAAAGTTCGTTCAAATTTGGTCAAGAATTGTGTGTCGGCTGGTGGCCTATAGCATACCCCAATTGTGATGGGTCTTGTCCTCAGCAGGTGTAGGTCGATCCACAGAGCTTCGTGATTTTCTACATGGAGGTCGGTCCTAGTTGTGTGTGTGAGGTTGTTTTTTACATACAGACATACTCCTCCCCCATGCCTATTGCGATCATTCCTAACCATGTTGAAACCTTGAATGTTTATTTCACCATCGTTTATACTTGAATCCAGCCAGGTTTCTGTGATTGCAATTATTGAAGCTTTGGCCTTATTAGCTAACAAGTTTATTTCTGACAATTTATGGTACATTGATCTGGCGTTAATGTGGATAAGATGGAGCCCTTTGTTGGTGAACACTCTGTATTCATCTTTGATTTTGAATGTGTCCTGGCTGGATTCTGAGTTGTTAATACTTGGATCATTTACATTAATATTCGGTAATGAATGCAAGGCACACTTATTGCAAAGGAATTCCCGTTCATCACTGTTGGTCTTCTTAGAGATGCACTTCATGTGAGCTACCTGTTTACACTTTACACAGTTTTGGATCTTCTGACGTCGTGTTATGAGTGATTCACAAGTAAAACAAATGGTTTTGCGATGTTGTACAGCTGAGTTCCTACATTTAACACATTCAACTTTGTTTCTACTGTTAACGTAAGTACATCGGTTATGAACAATTTCATTACAACTGTTGCATTGTAAAAGTGAACTCCTATTGTTGAAACCAATATTACAGACTATACATAGTTTTTTCTTACTGTTTATCATACGACTGGAGGTGTGGTTTGGTCCGCGTCGATCAGCTGTTTGTGCGGGAGAGGGTAGGGGATACTCGCGGTCGGGCTGTGGTTGTTTGCTGTTGTTGTTGTTGTTGTTGTTTTCATTGTCCGTTGATGCTGCTTCCCTGTAGATGTATTTGCGAGTGCTACCTGTTTTTATTGTTGTTCTTGTTGCATGTTGTGCTACTTGGGTCGCCGATATCTGTGGTATTAATGGTAATGCTGTGGGTAATGTAGAGTTGGTGGAGTGGGTAATTGCTAGTTCCCTGCATTTATCGCATTCCATTTCTTTTCTGCTGTTAACATAAGAACATCGGGTTTGTTAGAAGGCATTAGAGTAATAACTAGTGAGGAGGATGCAAGGAAGTTTCTAGAGATACCTATTACTGTTGACCGGGTGTCGGGGATTGATCGGTATGGTCTCCAGTGTTTGGCCACGGTCATGGGGCATGTGGGCACTAGCAGCATGTCGAGAGGTGACCTGGTGGCCTGGGTGCTCGGCGGGGTGCGTGAGGCTTCGGGTGGAGCGGGAGCTGGGGCATCTTCGGCACAGCCCCCATTCCACTCGACTCCTACCATGGCGCCCCCTCGGGCTCCGGAGCCGGGTATGTTCCCGCAGGCCGATAGTCACTGGCAGCGTGATTTGTCACTGGGTGGGTCTCCAATTGTTGCATCTCCTCCTCCTCAAGGTTTAACGGCAGATATGCTCTTCCAGCTTGAGATGGCTAAAATGCAGGCTGAGCAACGAAAGCATGAATCTGAGCAGCAGATTGAGATGGCTAAGATCCAGGCTGAGGAGAGAAAGGCCGTACGTGAGGCTGAGCTTCAGGTGGAGGCTACGAAGTACTGTGCAGACAGAGATCTTGAGAAGTCTCGGGTGGAAGTTGACAGGGCAGCGTCTCGGTTCTAGGAATCGAGGTCATGATCAGTCTTTATCGCACCTGCTCAAGTTGGTCCCTGTATTTGATGAGTCGGGTGTCACCGAATTTCCATGCGTTTTGAGAAGAAGTGCCGGGAGCACCAATGGCCCGAGGTTAAGTGGGCAGCCCTTGTTTCCTCTACGTTGGTTGGCAAAGGACTCAAGGCATATGATGCGTTGCCCTTGTGTAACGGGAAGAAATTGTACTTTCCCTTTTGGTATATTATGTTGTAAGGTTTGACTTAACTGTAAGACTTTTTCCCCTTCATTCACTCTTCCCTATATTTAAGGGAAATGTATTGTTTAAGAAGGGTTAAGTAACCCTTGTCTATGTAAAGAGGGAATTAGCCTAGATCAGGAGGAGAACTAATATTCTCAAATCTATCTAAAATACTTTCAAGCCTAATTTATCCTTTGATCCCTTTTTGTTATCCCATATAAAAATCCTTCCTTTTCGAATTTAGAGTAATGCCCCCTTGTGTAAAAAGACCGCCAATTCCTACCCAAGCGACGCCACCCTTTGTGGTCACCCTCCCCTTTTTTGGCGGGATCCCTGGCACTGGCCCTCGGTTCCTCACTGTCGTGACCCCAGGCCTACGAGAGAGACACCTACCTAACCCCCAGTCTCTGTCATCATTCCCCGCATCTTCTCCGGACTTAGGCTTCCTTTCCCTCCATTCAGAGGTTCGTAATTAAGGTTTATAGTGTTATAAGGTATTGCTTATTCAGTTAAGTAAGTACTAGATGTGTAATGTAGGAGATATTACGGTGATTGACAAATTCGTGAACTCGAGCCTACCATCGGGTTGGTCGACAGGCACCCCTCACCTGCCAAGTGCCTACAACCATACAAATTCCCCCATTATCATTGTGTTCAGTAAAACTTAGTCTGTGCACCTTTGCTAAGTGTTTTTCTGATATTTTAGACTTTGTTATTCCAAATTAACGTCAAATTAACTTCTGTGTAATAATTTCAGTCAGAGGGACGCCATTTGATGGCCTTCCAATTCTTGTGTTTTTCCATAATTCCCGACCAAACTTAGGCTAGCCTATTTTTCTAGTTTGTCTTTCACCGTTTTACATAATCCTGAGGTAGTGCGAGAACACCAGTTAACCTCTCCGCGGCGCACAGGGGGTTTTCTACAGGGTAAGACTGTGCGCACCTATGATGATTTTGGGACCTATTGCAAATTTCGATAAAAAGTACATCATCGTGTAGGGAATGTTTGCGGGCATCGGCCCATATATATTTGACCCCCCAAAAAATGTCGGGGGGGGGGTGGGGGAACGGTCCGTAGTTGAAAAATGTGGAGCGAATGGCACCGCGCGGCTAGATTGTCATCGAGCGGCGAGATTTCCCTGCCGAATATTTACGCGCGCAGGGGATAGAAGGAGAGGGAGGAGGGGGTGGGTTACGGCGTATTATCACGTATATGTCCATTTTTGAGCCCTTTTAGGCTATGTAGAGTATGTATACGTGTGTAGGCCACCCATATAACAATGAATATGCCTCATAGTGACCAAAAATTGCAATATATAAGGGAATTATAAGATAATTTGTAGGCGGGAATGAAGATGTGTTGAAGGTTTGGCGGCAATTTATGAGCTGAGAGTGTGGTTTACGCCATACATATCACGTATATCTTGTACGTAGAGCACTGTCATGCTATAATACAGACTTGTACGTATGTATACGTGCCATATATCAAAATATATAGCGCATATTGACCAATTCATGCGATATTTACGCACATTATCAAAGAGTTTCTATGCGTGAACCAAGGTGTGAGTGAGTTGTGCTGGGAATGAAAGGGGGAGAGGGTGTGTTACGCCATAAATATCACGTAGATCTTGTATTTAGAGCACTGTCATGCTATAATAAAGACGTGTACGTATGTAGGCGTCCCATATAACAAGGAATATACCGCATATAGCCCAATTGATGCGATATTTACGCAAATTGTGAATGTGTTTCTAGCAGACGGAAGCCTGAAAGGGTGGGTTGGGGGTGGGTGGGTGGGAGGGAGGGAGGGAGGCATGCAGGGGTGCAGGGAGGGAGTGAGTGAGTCGTCAAGAGAAGGAAGGCAGGCAGATCTCTAGATAGATAACCAGCTGTGTGACAATTGTGAAGGCGCCCGAAGCGTATGGATGCTTGGGATTTTGAACCTTATGTCTTCCAGGTGTCTGGTGTTTGTTGCCACCAAGAGTTTTACAATAACATGAGTCAGGAATGGAGAGAGAGAGAGAGAGATAGATAGAAACTGAGACATGCGTATGTCGTACGTATAAATGGACTTCAGAATTGCATTTTTATGCAAGCAGACATTGCATTTTAGACACATGTGAAGTACCACAGAAACATGTAGGCCATTGACTGTCAATAAAGTACTATATTATAGACCACCAGCGACGGTGGTCAGTAAACACGTGCAGATTGCCTTTTGCGATAAAGGGCTAAATATAGAATGGTGTCTCCTTACACTTGCGAAAGGGTAGATTGCCACCAGAGAAACGTTTACTTATTTATTTCCAAGTAATATGCAATCTAAATGTATATTCGAGACCTACTGCAATTATTTGTATGACAGTCATGACTATGTATAATCCAATATACGCGCGTAGGCGAGACATAAGAAAGCTGGTTGAGCAATTTTCGACACCCACACAGTTATTATTCTTTTTTATTTACAATATTATACAATACAAATGTATTTGTGAAGAGTATTTTATCCATTATTGTATTTATACAAATTTTGTTCCCAGACAGAGCTGCTGTGGCTGGTGTAGCTGGGGCATAAAGGGAGCGGCAAGGGTCACCGCTTGACCGTGTGAAAATGAGTGGAGTCGCACTGAGAGGGGCAATTTTGCTGAATGTTTTGGCAATTTTGGACAGAATAAAGTTATATAATTACTAATTCTTGACAGAGACAAACTTTCATAAACCTTGGCATGATATAATTGATAATCCCATCAATTTACAAACGTAAATTGGTGGGATAATTCATTTTTTTTTTATATTGTCATTTCGATTGTAGACACGAAGTTTTGAGTGATATTTGGTATGAGCTCCTGTGGCATGGTTGGTAAGGTCGCGGACTGGAAAACTCAAAGTGTGCTAGGGTTGTGTGATCGAATCCAGGAGGGGGTTATGGGGAAGGTTTAATATTGTCTAGAACATTTTTGATAAAACAAATTTTTTACAAGATCATGCCATTGTATTCAATAAATATGAAATATTCATAGAATATATCATATTGTAAGAATACAATGACATGACCTTGTGTTTTTTTTTTTATTATTGTTTTTTTTTATTATCTTAGTAGGTTTGACAGGATTTGTTGAAACATATTTATTTTTGTACAATTCATTTGAGGTAAGAAAATAATTATATACACATGACTTTGGCTAATAACAAACATATATATTGATATAATAAAAAAATAAGGCATATTACATGTAAATATTTGAAACTTATAAACTAAATAATGAAACATACAATTATATAATGTAAAAGCTATATCACAGGGACATCTTTGGAACTTATACATTATATAATATATATGTTACATTATGAGGTAGCGTGATCAATTAGGTCAGGTCAGGTAAGGTAGGGCGCAAGTCCAGGACAGGGCTGGGCAGGGGGCGAGTCCAGGGCAGGGCAGGGCAGGGCAGGGCAGGGCAGGGCAGGGCAGGGCAGTGCAGGGCAGGGCAGGGCAGTGCAGGGCAGGGCAGGGCAGGGCGACACTCAATAATTTTTGAAGGTGTGGTAGTCCCTGAAGCACTCACCCATGCAGAGTGGAACTTTGCACTCTGCGCACATTGAGGTGACTCTTTTTGGGACATGGGGTTTACTGACACTGGAGCTGCAGACGATGCACTGCACCTGCCTGTGACGAGTGCCAATCACCTCGGTGTTGATCAGGTAGTGTCTTTGGACACCCACCTGGACTCGGTCAGGAACGTGATCCCCACGCCATGCCGTACGTCTGTGAGTGGTGGTGCCATACTTCTCCAGGAGTTGGTATGAGACGTTGTACACGAACTCCCGGAATTTAAGTTTCTGGTGTGGGGCCATATTCTTTTTGACCAACCACAAGTTGTAGGCGTTCAGCATCGTTATGTCAACAAGGTGGAGGAAGAGCTTGTGATACCACTTCACAGTCTTCCTCAGACACTCAACGCCTGACAGCTGACAGTCAGACTTGTCCACCATGCGCATGTTTTTGGTGTAGTCCACTACCATGTCGGGCTTGTAGATGGTCTTCCTGGTTCGGTAGTGGATTTTGCCAGAATCCATCTGGGCACCTGTGTGGACGGTGGAAAGCAGGTGGACGTCTCGCTTATCCTTCCACTTCAGGGCTATCACTTTCCCACACTTTTCGAGCTGCTTATATTTCTGCCCCTTTCGTCGCCTTCTTCGCACATGCCTCTCGCGGTGTTCCTGGGCCAGGTCGTCTTCTGAAGGTGTGTCACTGGAGGAGGCATCTGTGAGAGGAATGACATCACCTGTGAATTTTGGCATAAACTTTCTTGTCTTTCTGACAGTCCCACATGACCCCGTTTGGTTGTCATGAAGAAACTGGCAGAGAGCAGGAGAAGTATACCAGTTGTCAGTGTAGATGATGTGGCCTTTGCCCAGGTAAGGTGCCAACATTTTCCTGACGATGGCACCTGACATGCCCATGGGGTCATTGGCAGCGGCTTTCGGTATGTCAATGTCAGTGCCTGTGTACACGATCATGTCAAGCACTATTCCAGTTTCGCAGTCACACAAAACGAAGAGCTTGATTCCGAACCTATGCCTTTTCAAGGGGATATACTGTTTGAAAACAAGACGTCCTTTGAAGAGCACGAGCGACTCATCAATCACCAAATTGAGGAAGGGGTAAAAGTATTTCCTATACCTCTCCAACAACATGGTGAACACATCCCGAACTTTCCATATCCTGTCAATCCTGTTAGGATTTTCGTTGTCTGCAAAGTGCATAAATCTTAGCAGCAACAAAAATCTGTCACGAGTCATGAACTTATTGAAAGTTGGGGTGGCGATGAGAGGGTCGTGCTTCCAATAGTGTTGCAACACATGCTTCTTGATCAGAGGCATGAGGAACAACAAGGCAAAGAACGTCATAAATTCTTCCACAGTCGTATCCACCCAGCCTCGTATTCTCGCTTTTGGAGAAAGGACGTCCAATCGCCCAAACACCCACCTGTAGTAGGCGTTTGTTTGGGCAACGATGTACGTCATTACCTCCATATCGAAAAAAGCGAGGAAAAAGTCGCTTTCGTTCGCTTGATCGTCACAGGGCCAGTCGTCAGTTGTTCCTGACGTCCCAGGATTGAACTGGGGCACGTCAGGTACAAAATTGACCCCGTCAGACCAATCGAACGAAGGCAAGCCAGGGATCGGAATGCCGTCTGCGTCTGCTTCATCGTCTGAAATATCGCTTCCATGGTCGCGATACAGCACTTGATCATCATCACCCTCCTCTTCACTAGACAGACGATGACCTTCCTCATTTTCGTCGCCGACGTCTGACTCACTCCCACTGTCCACTCCCAAATCCCCCCACCCTTGGTCCCGTGCTAGGTCTTCGTCGTCAAAACCTTGGCTGCCAATGTCCTGCGAATCACCATCAAACAGCAGGGCGCCATATTTTGATGGTGTCAGAGTTTTCCGGGTAATTTTTGCACGCGAGGGTGTCTTATGGACAGGGATAGCAGAGGTGGCGGCAGGGGCGGCGGCAGAGGCGGCGGCAGAGGCGGCGGCAGGGGCAGCAGTGGTGCGTGGCCTTGATGGCAAGATGATGGTGGTGCCTGTCGCCCTTCTCTCTGTTCCTTGGGCAGGGGCGGCAGGGGCAGCAGGGGCAACAGGGGCAGCAGGGGCAACAGGGGCAGCAGGGCCAGCAGTCGCTTTCCCTCTCCCTTTCCCCTTCCCCTTCCCCTTCCCCTTCCCTGTTCCTTGGGCAGGGGCAGCAGGGGCGGCAGGGGCAGCAGGGGCGGCAGCGGCAGCCGGGCCAGGGGCGGCGGCGGCAGCCGGGCCAGGGGCGGCGGCTGGTGGTGGTGGTGGTGGTAGGGGCACTGTGGCTGGTGTACGGGATCTTTTCCCTACGCCCGTGCCTTTAATTTGTCCTGCCCCCGCAGGTTTTGCAGCTCTAGGGCGGCCTCCTGCGTCGCTGGCAGGGGCAGCAGGGGCGGCAGCGGCAGCCGGGCCAGGGGCGGCGGCTGGTGGTGGTGGTGGTGGTAGGGGCACTGTGGCTGGCGTACGGGATCTTTTCCCTACGCCCGTGCCTTTAATTTGTCCTGCCCCCGCAGGTTTTGCAGCCCTAGGGCGGCCTCCTGCGTCGCTGGCAGGGGTGGCAGGGGTGGCAGTGGTGGTAGTGGTGGTGGTAGTGGTTGTTGCAGTGGCCTGGGTCGTGGTGGCAGTGTCCCGAAAGACCAATGACCTCTGTGCCATTGCCCTGCTTGCACGTGTTTTTTGTGCTTTGGGTGCTGGTGTTTCGTCCTCAGAGCAGTAGGGCGTGTCGTACTGGTAGCTAGGGTCTTTGGCAGCCACCCTCTGCCTTCCACGGCGGCTAACACCACCAGAAGGAGGGCTGGTTGTGTCATCAGGGAGCGAGCGTGAGGGACGTGTGGGCTCCATGACTAGTGCGTGGTTACTGGCGCGGTGGTGCTTGCACGAGTGCGGGGAGAGCGTTTGGCGGGGTGGTATCGAGAGTTGACATGTAGTACTGTATCCACACCAATTTTCAGCCGCCTGACTATTAACGCGCGGTTTTGGTACGCGTTCAAAAGCGTTACTCTGGAGAGTCTTCCCGCAGTGCGCCGGGGGAAATCTTAAGAGTCTCCCGGCAGCTCCCGGGTTAAGAGTAGAATTGAGGACGAAGTTGATTAAAATGCTTTTGAAGCTTAAGAACATAAGAACATAAGAAAATGGGAGTCTGCAGAAAGCCGATTGGCCTAAGCAAGGCAGATCCCTGTCCCACACAACCCCAATTACAAAGCCCAATTATAGGCTCAACACTCTAATACCCTGAGGATCATCTTACCAAAACGGTTAGAGATTAACGCAGGATTACGGGGGTCTGCAGAGCGCTGATTGGCCACACCCTGCTGATCCCCCTTTACACCCAACCCTTCTCGTCCATATGCTTATCCAATTTTATCTTAAAGCTCCCTATCGTTTTTAATCCCACTATAGCACTTGGTAGTCCATTCCACCCATCTACAACTCTGTTACCAAACCAATATTTGCCTATATCTTTTCTGAAACGAAATTTATCTAATTTGAAACCATTGGTACAAGTTCTTTCGCTATCACTGAGCTTTAGTACATTTGTCATGTCCCCTTTGTTAATCCCACTAACCCACTTGAACACCTCTATCATATCCCCTCTAACTCTGTGTCTCTCTAACGAATGTAAGCCTAATTTCTTCAACCTTTCTTTATACGGAAGATTTCTAATATTATGGATCATTTTTGTCATTCTACGTTGTATTCTCTCCAATGAATCTATGTCCATTCTGTAATAAGGACACCAAAATTGAACAGCATAATCCATATGGGGTCTCACTAATGACAAGTAAAGTTTTAAGATAACATCAGCAGTTCTGTTACTCACACTCCTTGAGATGAACCCGAGAATCCTGTTTGCCTTGTTTCGAACGCTTATACACTGTTGTCTAGGCTTCAAATCATTGCTAACAAACACACCTAGATCTTTCTCACAATTCGAGTTTTCTAATTCCACATTAGCTAGTTTATATTTAACATTTGTATGCATCTTCCCTAATATGCATTAGTGCATTTGTATGCATCTTCTTGGGCGGGTGCCCAACCCCGAAAGGAGTTGAAATAGGGGAGCTATCCCCCCGCCAAAGGCAGCTTTCTAGGGCCTTTCCTAGCTGATGCTGAGAGGATTGGGTTCTAGTCATGTGGTGATGGGCTGGTCTATCCAAGTGAGAACTGAGCGATCTCTGCCATACCCATAGCTTACTCTGACTGTTCCTTTTACTTATATATCTTCTAGATCTCAAGTGGCGGCGTCTTTTCCGTGGATTGACCTCCCTACTGCCAACCTAGAAGTTGGCAGATTGGGAGCCAAAGTGTCACATTTTCCCTTACCCCTCAACTTTCCCTTCATAATTGCTGAGGGGCACAGGGCCTTGGGCGGGGCTTTGGTTTCCCGGGCGTTTCCGCACCCTCCTCAGCTCCCTGCCTTGGAGTGGCTTCGGTCACCCGGGCTTTGTTAGTGGTAAGCAGGGAGGATTTTGTGGGGGCACTCGTTTATGGCCTTGGCCTTGCTCGAGACCTTGGGGCTGTTCGGCCAGACAGCCTGGGGAACAACAACAACAACAACACAAACAACAGAGGACCTAATACAGATCCCTGGGGGACACCACTTTTGACTGCTCCCCATTCTGACTTCGTACCATTTATGCTGACTCTCTGCTTCCTACCAATTAGCCATGACCTAATCCATCCCAACAACGCCCCACCTATTCCATGCGTCTCAACCTTTCTCATCAATCTCTCATCGGGGACTCTGTCGAAAGCTTTACTGAAATCTAAATATATTATATCATATGACTTGTCATTATCTACTGCTTCATATACCTCTGAGAAAAAACTAAGCAAATTAGTAAGGCAAGAACGTCCCTGAGTGAATCCATGCTGAGAAGAATTTATTAAATTAAATGTATCTAAGTGGTTTCTAATTTTACTAGCAATAATTGACTCTAGTAGCTTTCCTATGATTGATGTAAGACTAATGGGACGGTAATTGGATGCTATTGATTTGTCACCTTTTTTGAAGATCGGAACTACGTTTGCAAGCTTCCAAGCTTCTGGAACTATACCTGTCTCCAATGACTTGTTAAATAAAAATGTTAATGGGTAACTTAACTCATCCCTACATTCTTTTAATACTCTAGCATATACCTCATCAGGACCAGGCGATTTATGAGGTTTCAGTCTGTCAATTTCCTTAACCCGGGAACTGCGGGAAGACTCTTTAGAGTTCGGCCGGCGGACTGCGGGAAGACTCTCTGGAGTAAGTAAAACTAAAAATCAACTTTTTACATCGAAAAAAAAAATTATTTTTTATTTTTTTTTTTTTTTTTTTTGGCCCCTGGGCCATGCAAAATCTCAGTCCTCTACCTCCCCTCCTTCCCCACTTTCCTCCTATTCCTCAGTTATCACCTATTTTCCCTATTATTCCCTTATTCTGAGGTATATTTTCGTGCTAACATTAGCGAGTTGCAAGCAGGGTGTTGTCATCACTGATGGCCATCGAGTGCAAGAGAGAGAGAGAGAGTATCGATCGACTGTGTCTCAGTGGCCTTGGGGGAAATTGGCGGGAAAGGAGTTTGCCTCACCCATAGATTATACAACTCGCGGGCTATATCTCCGATTTTGACCATCCAAACGCTGTTTTCACTCGTTTTATTGTTGTTTCAGGTTAATACCTTTATAATCAACCCATAATAGGCGCATATGGATAATTATTAATGCTATTAATGGTACAATGAATATTTTAGTGACGAAAAACCTCAAATACGTCAGCACAGGGGGAGGTTTTCATTTACCCCCGTGCGCACTTCAGAGGTTAAGCACATCATTTCTACTTATAGTAACCGTACTTAACCTATTTTCTATACTATCGCTATATACCTTACGGACTTCTGGAAACTGTGCCAAATTTTCATTAGTGAAAACGGAAAGAAATTGACTATTTAATGTACTGCACATTTCTAAATCATTTTTTGTCATTTCTCCTATCGAAGTTTTAAGGGGACCAATTACATCTCTAACCTTGGATTTATATAGTTGGTAAAAAGCTTTAGGATTATTTTTTGAGTCAATGGCAACCTTAATTTCATAATTTCTTTTTTCTTTCCTAATATCCTTTTTTACCTGTCTTGATAGATTCTGATAGTAAGCAAGTAGGTGAATTTCGCCTTTTCTAATTTGTCTATATATTCCTCTCTTTTGTCCTAGAAGATCTAATAGTCTATTATTCATCCATTTGGGTTGGTTCTGTGTTGATCTAAATTTTCTTTTGGGGATGTATTTATTTTGTGCATTGAATACTGACTTGATAAAATTATCGTATGTATCTACCAAGGTTGACGTCTCTTCCTGACTTAAGATGACAGGTGCCTGAGAAGGGGTACACTCATTTGGACACCTGGATCGACTTAATTTTTTGACCATAGGGTCCGCTAATAGGGCTCTTCTTAACCCACCATAATTGGCTTTTCTAAAGTCAGGTATTAATGTTGTATTCTCTCTGATATTACCTTTCCATTGTATATTAAAATACACAGAATTGTGGTCACTATTTCCTAGGTGGTCCCCTATCTCTACATTATTTACCATATGTTCATTGTTACTGAAAACTAAATCGAGAATATTATTACCTCTAGTCGGCGTATCTATGAATTGAAATAAAAAACGATCTTGTACTACCTCTATAAACTCCTCAGAATCAGAGTCTCCTATTGGATGCTGCCAATCTATATTCGGAAAATTAAAATCCCCCATAATGCACACATTGCTAAACCTTGATGCCATTTTAATTTCCTCCCATAATGACGTTCCGTCATTTCTACTCATATTTGGCGGTCTATACATAACTCCAATAACTATGGTCTCACTGCCTTCGTTAACCTCTACCCAAACACTTTCATTATCGTTATTTAGTCTAATACCTGATTTAACGCAGCTTGTTAATGTACTCCTGACAAACACTGCTATACCGCCACCCCCTCTTACTTGTTCGGTCATATTTAAACAAACTATATCCTGGTATATCAAATTCTGCTAAAAAATGCCTGGTTTCTGTATTAATCCACGTTTCAGTTAGCGCTATTATGTCTATATTTTCTTTGCTAACAAGGGCTCTAAGTTCGTTCATTTTATTACATAGACTCCTACAGTTTGTGTAATATACTCTCAATTTACTTCTTTTCTTTATACCTAATTTACCTTTGTTTTTAGCGACATTTCCATCTTCCGTTGCACCATCACTACTATCATTTGCATTATAGTCATCATTTTTAGCATGAGACTGAATATCCTTATCGCTTTCGCCTGACGCTAAAATTGTTCCATTAACCTCTCATTTACACTCAATATTTCTGTTCAAAACCCCACAACCACCCTATCTAAAGAACTAGCTAATGTAGAAACCCCTAACCGTGAAAGATGAACCCCATCCCTTGCGTACATCCCATCTCTCCCATAGAAACTATCCCAGTTATCAATGAATGGTATTGCTTTTTCTTTGCAATATTTCTCCAAACGGCAATTGACACCAATCGCCCTGGATGTCCATTCCTTGGGAACTCCTCTTCTGGGTAGGATACAATGTACTACAGGGATCCCTCCCTTCATCCTAACTTTATCTAACACATCCCGATACTGCTGCAGCAGTTCCTCACTTCTACCCTTACCAACATCGTTACTCCCGGTACTGAGACAGATAATGGGGTTATCTCCACTATCTTCCAAGATGTGGTCCATCTTCTCTAAAACCCTCCCAACTCCATGGCCAGGCAGACACACAACCTTCCTAAGTTTAGTGCGGGTAGCCCTAACTAAATGTCTTACCATGGAGTCGCCCACAATCGACACAGACTTACCTTCTCGGGACACAGACTTACCTTTCCCTCGGGAGGATCCAGCAGCTGCAGTTGGAGAACCCCCGGTGGTGGCAGAAGCTCCCTTGGTGGTGGTGGTGGTGGGGGTAGTGGTGGTGGTAGGTAGCACAGCGTCAGATGTTGGAGCTGAGTCGGCGGCAGGCACTTCGGTTATCCCTCCCTTATCCTGACTATCTTTTCCCTCACATTCGTCTCGCAAAGGAGAGAATGTATTTGTCACACTCATACCTATTCTACTATCCTGCTTCTTGAGTGTGACTTTCCCACCCATATTTTTAACAACCTGCCATGAATACAATTTTTCATCAACTTCCTCCCTTTTCCCCTTACTTGACTTTATTTCCTCTTGGCTAAGCTTGAAAGCTAGATTTTCGTCTTTAATCAAATCCACTTCCCTCTGAAGTTTAACATTAACCTCCCTTAGAGCCAAGACCTCTTCCTTCACCACAACCATGTCCTCTCTTACCTGGAGAATAAGATGATGCAGATCAGTTAGAGACTCACACTCCGTACCTGCCATGATCCCAATAAGCTTAGCGAGGAGCAAGAAACTAAGTACAGAAAAACAAAAACAAGTAAACTAACAGCTATAAACTGAGCTATAACACTTTTATATAACACGAGTGCACTGCCCCCAAACACAGGTAGGTGTAATGGTCACTAAAGGTCACTGGTAAGTGGTCCGGGCAGGAGCTCAGATTAACACAACCTTCTCCTGTCACTGACTCAATGGCTTGACCGCCATTTTAGGATTTAGACCATCTCGCATTTCGGAGAGACGACCAGGTTGAGTAAATTACTAATGTAGCAGTTGTATTGTATGTTTAGAACTTGTTCATTACTTTGAGTTTATAAAACCATGCATTTTGGTAACTATGATTGTATTTTAACGTGTAAATCAGGAAAGGACATTCGTTTGAGATCGTGTCCTTGAGTTTTGTTACCTTTCGTGTCCCCGACGTTCCAAAGTTAGGCCTATTCAGATAAGTATTTATAACTAACGTCTCCTAGGCCTGGTTATTGTTCATTTTAAATGTTTTTACTGGGTTATAGTGTAAAGAGTTACTTGTTATCTTGATTTAGAGGTCCTCATTTCCCAACCCCAGTACTGTCAAATTTCGGACCCCCATTGGGTCGGGTTTATTTCAGATGATTATTTGTTCTTACCTATTGTTACTTAAAGTTAACTTGTGAAAAGGCAGTTTAGGTATGGGTACTTGCTGAATTATTATGTTAGGTTATATGATTTTACATTTTGAATTAGCCTAGGCTACCTAACTCACCTAATTGGAAGTACAGTAGGCTATTATTAATTATTGTGCATTTAAAGTGTATAATGAATATTGATTGCTATGATATAATTATGTTTGACATGGTCTAATGAACAGAGTTGCCTTGCAAGGGATGGAACGCTGTAGTGAGATTCTGGGCAGCTGATTTCAGGGGATAAGTTACTCGAGTTACAGTAGAAATAACGTTTAGCTTTGTTTGAGCCTTGTATAGCACCATCCGCATTGAGCAGTCCAACCTGTTAAGTTTGACCATGACAATTACCTTTGATTTATGCCATTATTGTATTGATTTGACTCCATAGATATGCTGTGTAATTATGTATTCCCAATTGTGTGTAGAGTACAGTACTGCTGAGTAACATATGTACCTGTACTTAATGAGAGGATCTTTGGATGCCTTAAGAGATTATTTCGGTACAGTACTGTAATGTCATAATTTGATCTGTCATTGTATTTCTGTACTTATATTAGCTCATCTATTTTTATACGTTAATAGGAATCCATGTATTTTTATATGTTTATATTAACCTATATTTTTTATATGTATTTGTTTTAGTATTACTGTGTACCGTAATTAGGATATTGATTAACCCCATTATTAAGGGTTAGCTATATGTCAACCGTGGGTTAAGAATGTATTCAACTTGCCAGGGAACCTGTTTGGGACGGAGTCGATGTGATGCTGAATTGCTGATGGCGGAGAATCGGAGATTCACCCCTCCCATTGGCTGAGTGCAGGATGCTGAACTCGTGTACTGTACGAGGGTTCAAGGACCGCAGGAAGACGTATGATTACCCCCTATACCCCAGGATACGGTAGGCCGAAGAGACGTAAAGGCAAGCCTGGCCGATACCGGTATCTAGTGGAATTGGGATGTATAATACTGAGAGGAATGGGCTGGATACAGACAGCAATATTCGAGTCCTACTCCTAGGTTAAGAGACTGTCCCAGTACGGAAATGGATTGGTCCCAGGTTAATGGTATAGAGATAATTAGATACGGACCATACGGTACCAATGTTAAGAGTTGTAAACGGTAAAATGTTCCTTAAATATTAATATCAAGCTTAAGATTACTGCAATATGTTTGTATCTATCCTCCCGTACCTATTTGGATCTAAACGTGTTGTCAGGATGGTAAATCGGAGCTGTCAGTATTAAATTGGTCTAAGAGTAGTACCAGTAGCCTAACTGAGAGTTAAAGTCTTATCAGCCAACATTGAAGGTGAAGTTCTTGATTGGTCTTTGCTAGCCTCCGATTTATCTATCTATCTATCTATCTATTGCCTGACGCCGTGATCCCCGAAGGGGTGGCCACGAACGAACCGCCCCCATGCACCTCTGTCCCCAGTCAGTCGACGCCCCTCCCCCCAACCAGCACCGCCTTCATTCATGTAGTTCCTCACTCCATCCTTCCACCTCATATTCGGTCTACCTCTCCCCCTCTGTCCCTCCACCTCGCTCTCGTACACCCTCTTAGTCATTCTCTCGCTTTCCATACGTTCCATATGGCCGAACCATCTCAAGTTGTTCCTTTTCACACTTTCCAGCACATCTACCTCCACACCACACCTCCTTCTTACTTCCTCATTAGTCTGTCTATCCCTCCATGTAATTCCGCACGCACTCCTTAAGTAATTCATTTCCACTGCTCTCACTCTTGGTCTGAGTCTCTCCGATTTATCCTACTGTCCTAATGTACCTGAATAATGAGCATGAGTCACGATTGCATAAAGAATAAGAAAACCAATGGGACGGCCAGTTCACCTGAAGGTGAGCGATCAAATAATTCAAATGAATTACCGTTCCCAAAAACATCCTTATGTGATATCTAGAAAGTAGAGAATATGCTAGGTCTCAGTGGGGTTTTTGTGGTTCTTTGGTCTTATCATCGTGTCGGAGTTGCAGTCTTTCCCCTTCCTCGAAGGATGTTGGTCAACCAAACAGGGTTGTCCTCTCGTTAATTAGAATGCAATAACGGGTTTGTCGTCATCTCTTCCTTTCTATCCTTGAGTACCTATTTTCCACCTTCGCAGCTTAATCTATATTTTTCTGTCTTACCCTCTCTCTCTTGTTCGCAGCAGAAGAAGGGAAGTGAAGGAAAAAGGAGAGATACCCAATCCTATTCCCCCCCCCGTTACAGTGGTGTGCAGCGGTGCAATTTCTTTAGGAGTCCATGGTTGACATGCTCCTGTTCCGTTCAGGGCTCCTGAATTAATCCCGTACCCCCCGTAGAAGAGACTGTACAGTACTGGTTCTTACACTTTCGCTCGGGTGTTTAGAATCAGTGCATTGCAGTTGTCCTTTTTCACTCTACCAACCCGTGAAATAGTTACCACAAACAGTATTGGCCATGCTACCACATTTCAATACGGTTAGTGTAATATTTCAGGGAATCTTTAAGTGCAGCAGATACCAGCAAGAATCACAGTGACTGTGAAGGAACCGCAAAGTTGAGAAAGCGGTGGTTAGTGTTTTCCAGTTATTAGTTGTCTATCAATTATCCTGCTTTCCTGTCCAAGATGGAGAATCCTGATCCAGAGCCAAGGCACGAGGTGCAAGATGCTTTAGTCAGGAGGAATGAGGAACAAGGAAGTGAAGTGTCATTTGAGGATACGGACAGTTCCCGGTTTGTCACGGTCGACCAGTGGGAGGAAGGTCAGAGTGAAGACAACTCCCAGAATGAAATGGACCAGATGAAAGCCATACTGGAACGATTAGTCGGTGAAATGTCAGCATTGGCAGACCAGGTGCGAGACGTGAGAGACCGAGAGATGTTCCAGAGCCCAACTGGTACTCCACAACCAACCCCCAGCATTAAGAACCTTTCCCCGCCTCCGCCTCTTGCCTTTGCGGACTCTCTCAAATCTGCAACCCCAACACCTCCCACTCCTTCCCCTCCAGTACCCTTGATCCGTAATCCCCCAACCTCACTTTCCCATTCTTCTTCACACCCCCCAGCTCCCATCCATCAGCCCTACCACCGACGTAGTGAAGGGATTAGTTCCCGAGATGTACCCATGCTTCACATGGATGAGTTACGATCTTATATGGCTTCCACGAAGATTGAGGTCTTTCAGATGCGGATCGAAGCCTGTATGTCCCATGACGAGGCAAGGTTGAACCTGGCCAAGTTCAAGTTGGATTCCGACCTGGCTGTTCTGGTGCAAGTAGAGACAGCTCAGGGAAAGTTAAAGACTTGGGCAGAGTTCATCCAGTTCCTGAAGCAGTTCTTTCATAAGACGCCAACGATGTCCGAGTCGTTCCGAGAAGCAGAACATAACACGTACGTCCTCTCAGAAGATCCTTATGATTACGTCCAGAAGATGACGTATAGCTATTGTATGATTCAGTCCATGTTCCCAGGGGAAACTTTACCTCCACGCGACCAGTGGCTTAAAATAAGAATCCATGCGACCCTCCCCTTATCCGTTAAGCAACAGGTGGATCGATACATGCCTGTTGAGATACCCCTGAAGGAGTTCCTGAGGCACCTGAACTATGAGCGTCAGCTGCAGAACCATGCGGAACGGATGGTCGCAGGAGGACGGGTTTGTGAAGTAATGAAACACCATGCCCCAGTGACTACACCGCCTCCCAGCAGTAGCCAACCTTCCCTGACGACCCCTCTCCTTCCATCAACGGGAATGGACGATAGATTCATCCGCCTCCAGGAATCTCTGGCGACCTTGTCACAGGATGTCCAGAGATTAACACGAAGACCTCAGTATACAGGATGCCCCTTCTGTAGAACAAAGGAGCATAACAGGGCGGATTGTCCCCTCCGTCCCCCACGTTTAGCATGTTTCGACTGCCTGAGAGAGAATTGTAGACGTGGGAGACCTGACTGCCCAGGGCGAGAGGGTAGAGCAACAAGGTGACTCGGGACCTCGAACAAATCTCCAACCATTTTCCTCGTAGTAAACCAGAGATCGTGTCGCGCCATGGTAGATACCGGTAGTGAGCTTACGCTCGTTAAGCAGTCCTTGGTGATTGAGTTAGGGCTTCCTATCTCTCTCAGCAAGAACATTCCCGCCCTCTTTGGCATTACCGGTACCTCCCTAAGGATTTTGGGCACGGTCTCCCTGGCGGTATGCGTAGGAATGTCCCAGACAATACAGCACCTGGTGGTGGTGATCCCAGACGACTATATGGACACTGACCTGCTTCTTGGGGTCGACCTTTTGGGTCGCTACCCTATGTTATGGAATCATCCACGTCAGACGCTACGTTGGGGGGATGTGACCTACGACATCCATCATGTTACTACAGGGAAAAGAAAAGCGAGATCTGTTCGCCGAGTCAAGGCTACACTCATTGAGGAGAAGCCCCAGAAAGAAAATTGCATTCGGCTCCCCCGTCGAATGGTGATAGGTCCTTACCAGACTGTTATGCTCCCTGTTATTGTTAGTGAGGACATAAATAGCATTCTTGAAATTCAGCCCCAGAACCCTGCTCTTCAACAAGAACTTCCAATATGTGTACGAGTTACTAGTGAGGCCGAAGTCTTTCTCCCTTTCGCAAATCCTTCCCGTGGAAGAGTGGTCCTGAAGCCTGGCACCCTCCTAGCCACGTACGAGAAACTGGCAGAGAGTCAGATTCACGATGTACCCCAGTGCATGAAGACCAAAGTAAGTAATGCTATGCTACCTGACATGGATCAGCCCTCCTCCTCGGGGACCCGAGAGGAAAAGTTACAGTCTTTGATTGACAAGTGTCAATGGGACCACTTGGAGGATGGTCAGAAGGGTCAGCTGGGACATGTTCTCAAGGAGCATAATTCGGTTTTCATCTTGAGTGAACACGAATTAGGCACTATGAGTGTTCCCCCGGCCCATATTCTTGTTTCAGACCCTACACCTACGAGAAGCCCATTGTATAGAACCCCGGAGAAAGCAAAGCCGATTCTCGCACAAATGTTGAACGACATGTTGAAGAAGGATATCATCGAGCCTTCAACAGCGGCCTGGTTGAGCCCTATAGTCTTAGTTGCTAAACCTGATGGCACCAAGCGCATGTGTTTGGATTATCGTCAGGTCAATACGAGACTACAGGCCGACATCCAGCCACTGCCCAGGTTAGATGAGTTAGTGGAATTGACTACTGGACACAAGTATTATGCTACGCTGGATCTCAAGGACGCGTACTACCAGATTCCCCTTGATGATGAGAGCCGAGATCTGACGACTTTCAGCGATGGAGTAGCGTTATATCGTTTCAAGCGGCTACCTTTTGGGCTCAGTTGTAGCCCGGCCATATTCACACGGCAGATGGGTTCTGTCCTGGCTCCCTTGGCAAAGGAAGGCTGGGTCAGAAACTATCTGGATGATGTGCTGCTATGGGCATCTAGTTTTGATGAGCTCCTGACTCGTCTATCTACTCTTTTCAGTCACTTTGCCAAGATGGGCCTGAAATTGAATCTCACTAAGTGCCAATTTGCGCACCCTGAGGTAAAATTTCTGGGCCACCTCATTTCTGAACAAGGGTGTAGACCAGATCCGGAGAACGTCGAAGCTGTGATCAACATGAAGTCCCCCTCGAACGTCAAGGAAATACGGCGATTTTTGGGTATGGCCGGTTTTTACAGGAAGTGCATTCCTCAATTTGCCAAATTTGCAGCTCCCTTAACTGAGTTAACCAAGAAGTATGCCCAGTTTGAATGGTCCTCGGAGTGTGAAGAGGCGTTCCAAAAGCTGAAGACCTTGTTAGTTAGTGCACCTGTTCTAGTGAAGGCGGACATGCACCGCAAGTTCCTTCTGCATACAGATGCTTCTGGTACTCATGTGGGCGCAGCGTTGATGCAACCTCAGTCAGACGGCACCTTGCGGCCCGTGGGCTATTTTAGTAAGAAGTTGAAGCCCGCTGAAACTCGCTACTCCACCACTGATCGTGAAGCTTTAGCCGTAGTATTAGCATGTAGACAGTTTCACCACTACTTGTGGGGAGTCCGTTTCAACCTCATGACGGATCATCAGCCATTGGTGTCAGCCTTTACGAAGAAGACTAAGTCGGCTCGCATGAGTCGGTGGAGTCTAGAGATGAGAGAGTATAGGTTTGACATCAGTTACAAGCCGGGTCCTAAGAATTATGTTGCCGACCAGTTAAGTCGACCTGTGAGAGCAGTGAGGTGGGAACAGGATCAGAAATGGTTAGGTAAGACCAGCGCCGAGATGAGGGAGTTGCAGTGTCAGGAGGCCCGATGGAAGGATCTCATAGTTTTCCTCGAAGGTGGGGCCTTACCTAAGCATCGCTATCCTCGAGCCACGCTCGATCAGTTTGTAGTGGACCAAGGAGTTCTTTATTTTGTAGTGGCTAAGTCGGACGGAAGTCTGCATTACCTTCTAGTTGTGCCGAGTGAGCTGAAGAAAGCTGCGTTGAATCTGGCACATGACCAAGAGTCTGGTCATCTGGGTAGATTTAAGAGTATCATGATGGCCGAGTCGCTGTTTTACTGGCCTAATTTACGTAGTGATGTAAGTACTTATGTTAGGGAGTGTTCGGTCTGTCAGCAGTATAAGGGCACCCAAGGACTCCAGCAGCGCTGGCAGGAATTGACACCCGTTAAGCAACCTTTGGAGAGAGTCAGTGTTGATCTTACGGATATGACGGCAGGAGCCCAGGGGTATCGTTACATTCTGACAGTAACCGATCACTACAGTAGATTTGTAAGGTTCTATAAGTTAAGGTCTAAGGTCTCGGCAGAGGTCTGTGGGAAGTTCCGAGAGTACTTATGCGATTTCGGGTCGCCTCAGACCCTCCTCTCTGATAATGGTGGAGAGTTTACCTCGCAACAGTTCCGAGATTTATGCACTTCATTTAATATTAAGTTGGGATATGTGACTCCTTATCACCCGCGTGGAAACAGTGTGACCGAACGGATGCATCGGACATTAACCCTTAAAGAGCGGCTCACCACATAAGTCGAGTTGAAAAAACAGGCAAAAAACGGGTGAAAAAAGGGTGAAAATCGAGTGAAAATGAGTGGGATAGTAATGATCCATACGTCCGATATCTGTGGCCTCCCGGCCCACACTAACTCCAGTTCCCCCACCGCGCGAGAGGATCACAGTGTAACCAATAGTTCGCTAAAAGTGAGCAAGGTAGCAAAATCTGCTAAACTTCCATCTTCGAGGTAACACTGTCAGTGCTCCACGAGTGCTACGTAGCTGTATCTTACGTCATTGTGTAGCGATTTCCACCTAGTTTTCGGCGCAATACAGTTCCTTTCATACTGATGGTTGATATAGCTGTCAGAATGGCCTGAAAAGGCCCAAAACGGCCACAGAGGGCCCGCTAGACAAGGGTTAAAGACGGTCTTAGCAACCTTGTGTAAAGGGCACCCCTTAAGGTGGCCCCAGTATGTAGGCGAGTGTCAGCGCGTTTTGAACTGTGCAGTGCATGTGACGCTAGGGGAACAACCTCATTTTGCGTTCTTTGGTCGTTACGCTCCCAGACAATTAGGTGCAGCGTTACCATCAATAGAAAATGAGGAATGCCAAGAGGCTATGTCCGTCGCGAAAGAGGTCCTGGAACAGACCTCACTGACCATGGCCAGGAAGTTTAGAGACGTGGCTAATCGGAACCGCCGGAATGAAAAGGTCAATGTGGACGACATGGTATGGATCAGGAACGAGAATCCACTACCCGGGACTAGCCAAAAGTTGAACGCAAAGTGGGTGGGTCCCTTTAGAGTCACGGAAGTAGTCCGAGACGGGGCTGCGTATAAGCTAGTAAATCCCTATACGGGTGTGTTTATGAAAAGGGCCGCTGAGAAAGTGAAACCGTTCGTGGGTGAGGAGTATTGGCAGGTAGAGCAAGTTGAAATGCCGGTTGAGGAAGACTATCAACCTGAGATTTTAGCACCCAGAGCCCGTCAGCCGGCCCGGCGTTATATAGAATCTTATTAGAGTGTACAGTAGAGTCCCTGTTGTGGTCGTCTTGTTGTGTACTCCCCTGTGGCCCCCGCATGGTTAATTAATCTTTCCGGTCAAACCCCTGTGCAGCGAAACTTTAAGAGACGTAGGTGCCTAGGTTATGTAGAACGTCATACAGGTGATTGGGACTAGGGTGGAGGCGTTCCCATCAGGACATGCTGTTGGCTCTGAGTACCTTTATGGTTGACTGGGGTTATACTCCTTTCATCCCGAGGCTCAGCCAGCGCACAGAGTGTGAAGGGACTCCCACGATACGGGTGTCCACGCTGCTCTCTAGTCTGGTCTCCTGGGGTTTTCCAAGCAATAAAGGGGTGGAGAGAGGCTGTCTCTACGGGGACAAGATAGTGCCTGGTTGGCACTCTCCTGAAAAGGAGGGACACTTTATAGAGTGGTATAGTGATTTGTTGATGAAGGAAGGGACGCCCCACAGGCAGAGTACAGTACAGTAATGATGTGTCAGATTCTAAGACGTTGGGTATAGACTGCGAGCTCTGGGCATGGTAAGATGCCAGGCGGATCAGAAATTCTGCTGTAATAAGTTAATGCTGGATTAATTGGTAACTGTATAATGTTTATGTTGATGAAAGAGTGAATGAGGTAAAAAGTCTTCAAAGAAAAGGTAGAGCTGTGTAACGGGAAGAAATTGTACTTTCCCTTTTGGTATATTATGTTGTAAGGTTTGACTTAACTGTAAGACTTTTTCCCCTTCATTCACTCTTCCCTATATTTAAGGGAAATGTATTGTTTAAGAAGGGTTAAGTAACCCTTGTCTATGTAAAGAGGGAATTAGCCTAGATCAGGAGGAGAACTAATATTCTCAAATCTATCTAAAATACTTTCAAGCCTAATTTATCCTTTGATCCCTTTTTGTTATCCCATATAAAAATCCTTCCTTTTCGAATTTAGAGTAATGCCCCCTTGTGTAAAAAGACCGCCAATTCCTACCCAAGCGACGCCACCCTTTGTGGTCACCCTCCCCTTTTTTGGCGGGATCCCTGGCACTGGCCCTCGGTTCCTCACTGTCGTGACCCCAGGCCTACGAGAGAGACACCTACCTAACCCCCAGTCTCTGTCATCATTCCCCGCTTCTTCTCCGGACTTAGGCTTCCTTTCCCTCCATTCAGAAGTTCGTAATTAAGGTTTATAGTGTTATAAGGTATTGCTTATTCAGTTAAGTAAGTACTAGATGTGTAATGTAGGAGATATTACGGTGATTGACAAATTCGTGAACTCGAGCCTACCATCGGGTTGGTCGACAGGCACCCCTCACCTGCCAAGTGCCTACAACCATACAAATTCCCCCATTATCATTGTGTTCAGTAAAACTTAGTCTGTGCACCTTTGCTAAGTGTTTTTCTGATATTTTAGACTTTTTTATTCCAAATTAACGTCAAATTAACTTCGTGTGTAATAATTTCAGTCAGAGGGATGCCATTTGATGGCCTTCCAATTCTTGTGTTTTTCCATAATTCCCGACCAAACTTAGGCTAGCCTATTTTTCTAGTTTGTCTTTCACCGTTTTACATAATCCTGAGGTAGTGCGAGAACACCAGTTAAGAGTAGAATTGAGGACGAAGTTGATTAAAATGCTTTTGAAGCTTGACCGCCATTTTAGGATTTAGACCATCTCGCATTTCGGAGAGACGACCAGGTTGAGTAAATTACTAATGTAGCAGTTGTATTGTATGTTTAGAACTTGTTCATTACTTTGAGTTTATAAAACCATGCATTTTGGTAACTATGATTGTATTTTAACGTGTAAATCATGAAAGGATATTCGTTTGAGATCGTGTCCTTGAGTTTTGTTACCTTTCGTGTCTCCGACGTTCCAAAGTTAGGCCTATTCAGATAAGTATTTATAACTAACGTCTCCTAGGCCTGGTTATTGTTCATTTTAAATGTTTTTACTGGGTTATAGTGTAAAGAGTTACTTGTTATCTTGATTTAGAGGTCCTCATTTCCCAACCCCAGTACTGTCAAATTTCGGACCCCATTGGGTCGGGTTTATTTCAGATGATTATTTGTTCTTACCTATTGTTACTTAAAGTTAACTTGTGAAAAGGCAGTTTAGGTATGGGTACTTGCTGAATTATTATGTTAGGTTATATGATTTTACATTTTTAATTAGCCTAGGCTACCTAACTCACCTAATTGGAAGTACAGTAGGCTATTATTAATTATTGTGCATTTAGACTCTTTTAGAGTGTATTATGAGTATTGATTGCTATGATATAATTATGTTTGACATGGTCTAATGAACAGAGTTGCCTTGCAAGGGATGGAACGCTGTAGTGAGATTCTGGGCAGCTGATTTCAGGGGATAAGTTACTCGAGTTACAGTAGAAATAACGTTTAGCTTTGTTTGAGCCTTGTGTAGCACCATCCGCATTGAGCAGTCCAACCTGTTAAGTTTGACCATGACAATTACCTTTGATTTATGCCATTATTGTATTGATTTGACTCCATAGATATGCTGTGTAATTATGTATTCCCAATTGTGTGTAGAGTACTGCTGAGTAACATATGTCCCTGTACTTAATGAGAGGATCTTTGGATGCCTTAAGAGATTATTTCGGTACAGTACTGTAATGTCATAATTTGATCTGTCATTGTATTTCTGTACTTATATTAGCTCATCTATTGTTATACGTTAATAGGAATCCATGTATTTTTATATGTTTATATTAACCTATATTTTTTATATGTATTTGTTTTAGTATTACTGTGTACCGTAATTAGGATATTGATTAACCCCATTATTAAGGGTTAGCTATATGTCAACCGTGGGTTAAGAATGTATTCAACTTGCCAGGGAACCAGTTTGGGACGGAGTCGATGTGATGCTGAATTGCTGATGGCGGAGAATCGGAGATTCACCCCTCCCATTGGCTGAGTGCAGGATGCTGAACTCGTGTACTGTACGAGGGTTCAAGGACCGCAGGAAGACGTATGATTACCCCCTATACCCCAGGATACGGTAGGCCGAAGAGACGTAAAGGCAAGCCTGGCCGATACCGGTATCTAGTGGAATTGGGATGTATAATACTGAGAGGAATGGGCTGGATACAGACAGCAATATTCGAGTCCTACTCCTAGGTTAAGAGACTGTCCCAGTACGGAAATGGATTGGTCCCAGGTTAATGGTATAGAGATAATTAGATACGGACCATACGGTACCAATGTTAAGAGTTGTAAACGGTAAAATGTTCCTTAAATATTAATATCAAGCTTAAGATTACTGCAATATGTTTGTATCTATCCTCCCGTACCTATTTGGATCTAAACGTGTTGTCAGGATGGTAAATCGGAGCTGTCAGTATTAAATTGGTCTAAGAGTAGTACCAGTAGCCTAACTGAGAGTTAAAGTCTTATCAGCCAACATTGAAGGTGAAGTTCTTGATTGGTCTTTGCTAGCCTCCGATTTATCCTACTGTCCTAATGTACCTGAATAATGAGCATGAGTCACGATTGCATAAAGAATAAGAAAACCATGGGGACGGCCAGTTCACCTGAAGGTGAGCGATCAAATAATTCGAATGAATTACCGTTCCCAAAAACATCCTTATGTGATAATCTAGAAAGTAGAGAATATGCTAGGTCTCAGTGGGGTTTTTGTGGTTCTTTGGTCTTATCATCGTGTCGGAGTTGCAGTCTTTCCCCTTCCTCGAAGGATGTTGGTCAACCAAACAGGGTTGTCCTCTCGTTAATTAGAATGCAATAACGGGTTTGTCGTCATCTCTTCCTTTCTATCCTTGAGTACCTATTTTCCACCTTCGCAGCTTAATCTATCTTTTTCTGTCTTACCCTCTCTCTCTTGTTCGCAGCAGAAGAAGGGAAGTGAAGGAAGAAGGAGAGATACCCAATCCTATTCCCCCCCCCCCCCCCCTTTACACTTGGAGTCTTGCGTCGATTATGAGGTATTGAAGGAAGCTGTTCAGCGGGCGTACGAGTTACAACCAGAGACGTACAGATTGAAGTTCCGGGGTGTAACGAAGGGTCGTGAGTGCACCTTTCTTGAGCATGCCCGGGATCTGTCCGATGCATTTAGTTACGATGCATCAGTTACGGAGCCGCCAAATCATTTCGCCTCAAGTAGAAATTGTCCTTTAATGACAGCTCAGAGAAATAAAGTTATTGAGAACACCAATTTTGTAGGTTCAAAAAACTGAAAAATGCACATGGGAGCCGGTTGAAACTGGGTCTGTTGAATGTTCGTTCCTTGCGTAACAAAATGGATCATATTTGCGAGATCTTGGATGAACGTAACCTTGATGTATTATGTCTCACTGAGACCTGGTTGTTCGAGTCAGATCTGAATATTATCCAGGCGGCATTGCCTAAAACCCATTCCATAATAAATGTTCCAAGGCCTAGGGGAGATCATCCGGGTGGTGGAGTGGCAGTTGTCTACTCCACATCTCTGGTGAATATCTTGCAAATAAGCCATAACCCAGCCCCTCTTTATTATGAACTGTTGGAAGTGGAAATAAAACTCCATCAACAAATTCTAAGAATGGCAGTTGTCTATAGGCCTGGCCATCGTGGCACAGATAGGGGTTTTATGGAAGAGTTTGGGCAGTTTCTCGAGGAATTTTCTGCTAAAACCGGAAGACTTTTGATATGTGGAGATTTTAATTACTGGGTTGACAGCCCTCATCTGAAGCCATTCTCTCCCGAGTTCCTTGAGTTGACTGATCAGAACAATTTTGTAAACCATGTGTCCCACCCAACTCATATCTTAGGACACACCCTTGACTTGGTTTTCTCTCCTGTGGGTTGTGGTGGTGTTCTGGATGTTGATGTTGAGAATGCTGACCCTAATACCTCTGATCATGCTTTGATTACTTTCAGCTTTGATTTCCCTAAGCCACTCGCACATGAAAAAGTAATCAGATTTAGAAATTATAAAAATGCAGACCTAAATTTGGCTAGCAGTGAAGTAAAACAGTACTTGGGAAGTATTGATACTTCCAACCTTACTTCAGATGAGCTGGTGGAGGTACATGGAAATGCACTTAAATTAGTGTTCGATCATCACTGTCCAGAAGTAGAGAAGAAAATCATAGTACGAGATGATTCGCCCTGGTATAGCACTCGAGTTAAATTTCTTAGAAGAGCGCGTAGAAGAGCTGAACGTGAATGGCGGAAAAATAAAACAGACTCTACATGGTTGCAATATCTGTCAGCCAGAAGAGCTGTGGTCCACAAAATCAAAGATGAAAAGAAAGTGTATTATCAGGGAAAAGTTGACTCGTGTGGTAACGACCAGAGGAGGTTGGCTTCAATTGTAAACAGTTTACTTGGAAAAACAAGAGTCAGCTTAAGACCTTCTGTACCCGATGCCGAGTTGGCTGCCAACTTTGTGGCATTTTTTGCTGGCAAGATAACTCGCATAAGACAGGAACTGGATGATGCTTCTGTTGGTGAAGAACTTTCAGTTGTACTCCAACCCCGACACATTCCTAATAATGTCCTCTCATCCTTTCACTCAGTAGTGGTGGACATGATCTCGTCCTACATAAGAAACCTCAATAAAACATTTTGCCCGTTGGATCCCATAAATGTTTCCAAGCTACCAAGAGTCTATGATCACACAGTTGAGTTTATTTCCAAAATAATTAATAAGTGCTTCTCTGAAGGTAGCTTCCCACATTCTGAAAAGCATGCACTACTCCGACCTACTCTAAAGAAATCTGGACTTGATGTTGAGAACATGTTGAACTATCGTCCTGTCTCCAACCTGTCCTTCATATCAAAGATATTAGAGCGTGCAATACTTGACCAATTACAACCACTACTTCAGCAGAATGAAACTATCCCAATTTTTCAGTCTGCTTACCGACAGCATCATTCAACTGAAACAGCATTGATTAGAGTACATAATGATCTAGTTGAGAACATTTGCAATGGTGTGGCCTCACTATTGGTCTTGCTTGATCTCTCTGCGGCTTTTGACACAGTGGATCACAAGTTGTTATTGAGTGATCTTTATGATTGTGGTGTGCGTGACTCCGCTCTCTTGCTTCTTGGGTCGTACTTGTCAGGTAGATCCCAGAGTGTGATGGTAAATCAAGTGGTCTCGGACTCGACACCCCTGCAGTATGGTGTTCCGCAGGGATCAGTTTTAGGTCCTATCCTATTTATAATTTATATTAGCAGTTTGTCTCTTCTGCTTCGTGCACATAATGTCACCTTTCACTTTTATGCAGATGACACCCAGATTTATGTGAGAATCACAAATATAGTTGATATACGGAGTAAGATGGAATTGTTGATGTCTGATATCAAGAAGTGGATGAGAGCGAGAAAACTTAAACTAAATGATGGTAAAACTGATATTCTCATCATCCGAGGAAATAGAAGAGCTGATGATATAGTAGGTGCCCTCTCCATCAATGTGGGTGGATCTCAGCTGCGACCGGCCAACTCTGTTCGAAATCTGGGTGTATATGTGAACTCCCGATTAGATTTCAAAGAGCATGTAAACCAGATAGTTAAAAGTTGTTACTTGCACATCAGAAATCTCTATTTGGTGAAGCCGTTTATAACCAGACGTTGCCTCCTGACGTTGGTTCACTCATTGGTCTTCTCTCGTGTTGATTATTGCAATGCCCTGTTGGTGGGTCTTCCAAATTATATTTTGAAGAAAGTTCAGTCTGTTCTTAACAGGGCCGCAAGACTAATTTTTGGTGTTCCACCTAGAACTCCTACTACATCTCTTCACATAGAACTGCACTGGCTGCCAGTAAGAGCAAGAATAGAATTTAAGTTGTGTTTGGTGACTTTTAAGGTTCTCAAATTTGGTGAGCCTAGGTACCTTGCGGAGCTGCTCAGGCGCCCACCGGCACACCATGGTGTAGTTGTGCGTCATGACAATGACCCTTTTCGTCTTGATGAACCAAGGGCTTTCCAGCAGTCTTCTTTCTTTGAGAGGTCATTCTCCTACATGGCTCCGAGGTTGTATAACAGGTTGCCGCTGTCCATGAGACAACTGAGTTCTGTTGAATGCTTCAAGAGACAACTTAAGACTTTTCTCTTTGAGAGAAGCTATGATCTTGAGAGAGGTGTCATGACAGATGGCTATAGAGTTTAGGCTATTTTGCCACTGCTAGTGATTGTTAAATGTGTGTTGTATATAAGCCTTCTTTTGATGCATTGATTTTTGTTCTTTTTTCTTTCTCTTTTCGAGCGCTAGTGAATTCTTCGGAAAAATTGGCGCTTATGAGAAATAAGTAACATGCTTATTATTATTATTATTATTATTATTTAGAAACTGGCTGTGTTCTGAGAAGGCATCGACGTTTGAGGAGTTGAAACAGCTGATGCTTCTAGAACAATTTTTCAAGTGTACGGGCGGCGATCTGACGTTGAATCTTAAAGAAAAAAAAAATAAAACTCTACAGGAGGCAGCTGAGATGGCTGACCGTAGGCTATCGCTGATTCGTGGGTGCGGGTCTGCACAACGGAACGATGCAGGTAACAAGGGGCGCAACACTCCACCCCCCCGAGTCAGTGATACACCATATAACAATAACAACAAGAGCAATGATATTAAGTCTGACCATAAACCTAATACCGTCCCGTTTAAGAAGGGTCCGGGCCCTTCCCCACCTAAAGGGAAGCCCAAGGGGGAGTTAGAGTGTTTTCATTGTCACGAGAAGGGGCATTTTGCACGATCCTGTCCTAGCAAGCCACCTACAGCAATTGTGTCTTTGGCTCGCAACATTGGAGTGTCTTTGAAGTCGTCTGCGTTTGCCCGGGGTAAATCTTCAGAGGCTGGAGCACTGCCAGTGAAGAAGTATCCGGAAGGCTTGACACCTGTCCGGAATACTTTTTGTGACCATAGAGGGCGCGGCTGCGTGAGTTGGGCTGGTTGCAAGCATGGAGTAGAATTTTTGCGTGATACGGGTGCTTCCTTGACATTGATGAAAACTTTACAGGCAAACCTATAAACGCGGCACGGGTAGTTGTGGTGCAGGGTATCAATGGTCATACCCGTTGGTTCGAGTAGAGCTGGAGGTTGAAGGTGTGACACGAGAGTTGGATGTCGGAATCGTGGAGAAACTGCCAGTAGAGGGCGTCACCTTCTTCTCGGCAATGACTTTGCGGTGCCTACTTCTGAGGTTCCACCCTTAGTCGGTGCCGAGAGGGCGGCCGACGTGAGTAGGGACGGGCAGTAGTTGGTCGTGAGGTGTCAATCTCGTGCATCTAAAGTGTCACAGCCTATTTCTCAGTCTCTAGAACCACGGAGGAACGGTCGGAAGGAGAAAGCTCAAGCTGGGAGTTTTGTGAGTTTTGCTCCAGCGGCTCTCCTTAGCGGCTTAGTACTTGACCCAGAGGTGAGCTCCGGAGTGGCCCCAGAACCTGTCACCCCTAGTGACATGGTTGGGCGTGATGGCACTCCGCGACTTAGTAGTTCCCAGGTGGAGGAGAGTTGTGGGAACGGGACTATTGAACACGGGGATGGGGAAACATGTCATGTGAACCTGTTGGAGGAGTTTGTGAGGCAACCACCTGAGCAGCGTACTGTCCCTGCGTTGGTCTGCAGCGGCCAAGGTGGAGAAGGAGAGGGGGGCAATGGGGCACAGGTGGAGGAGAGTTGGGATTGTCATGTCTCGGCGGAGCAGTGGGCGGGGGACACGAGTCTGGTGGCTGTGGAAGCGCTAGAGCACCTGCCTGAGCAGCAGTGTGCAGCGCTCCAGCACCAGCTCGGTTCATACCCCACTGGTCGTGCCGAGCACCCGAGCCTCACAACTCATGCGGTGCAAGATGTTCCGCGGGCAGGTCACTTGAATGTTTATGGACCGTTAGCTTTGTTGTTTCGGTGGTTCAAGGTGGGCGACGAGGCTTTGACATGGTTGTCAGGTCAGGGTCGACCCATGGCTGCCAAGGGGGGGGGGGGGGGGGGGGTCAGAAGGAGGACATTGAGCAGATTGGTGAGGTTGGCTGTGGAGTGTATGTGCCCGGTCGTCGCATAGCCTCCCAATGCTGCTCTAGTCGAATGCAACAGCCCTACCATAGACCACTGTATCTGGCCATGTCGCTAAAAGCGGTGATGCTGCGCAGGCAGATGTAGTCGTAAGGAATGCGGGGGTGCGCATGTACGGTATCGGCGGGGAGGCCTTAGCAATTATGAACCATGAGAGTGACTGCACAGGTGGTACAGATTGTCCCTCTCATGACCTGGCTGTTCTGGGAACAAAGGTGGAGAAGGAGGGAGGCTATAGTGTAGAAACTGTGATCTCGGCTGGGTTGTGGGCGGGCAATGAGCATGTTGTTCGTGGAGACAGTGCTGGGCAGTTGTTTACTAGGATATGGCAGTACATTCGCATGTTTGTTCATTCTCCAGGCCTGATGTACGGGGTAGAATCCGACATGGAGGCTGGAGACAGTGCAAGGTTCAAATTGGCCCTCTACCATATAAATCCTGCTTGACAGCCTGTGGTGCAAGCAGAGCTGGATTACGTGTTGACGAAGGGTCTGAGGGATAAGGAATGTCGTGAGTGGTCGTTGCCTGGAACTTTGCAACCTGTGTTAAGTGGCAAGATTAGTGTGTGTGTTGATTGCAAGAGAGTGTGTGCATTATCCCTGACAGACGCCTATACCTTATCGAGAGTTGACGACACCATAGACCGTATCGTAAATACGATAGGCTATGACTCTTTTGTGATCTTGTGTGTCTCTGTGACGTCACGATCGCTCCTACAGCACGACGTAGGACGAGTAGATCGTATATTATAAGATTGTAAATAAGTTAAGTTATAAAAGTCCTAATATGCTATTAAGCAATATTGCCATGGTCTTATGTAGTATATATGAATTTATCGTATATATTAATATAATTTATCGTATAGAGCAACCTATATGCGGTACGATAATTTGGGCTCCTGGTGTTTTGCCAAGGCAGCAAGGTGTGCCTTCGAGGAACACCAGAGCCTTCACGAACACCAACCAGTTAACATCTAATTTTCCGCCCTCAGTTGATCGTGCTTTTGTGCCTCTAATCACAATACATACAGCAATACATACAGCTACACCATCACGACGCTCTCATCGACGCCATGACTGACTGACAGATAAGCATAATATTCATGTCCATTCTCATGTAATCATTTATTCTTTCTTTAACTTGACTCGTGTCTCGGGACCGAAGTCTCGTTCCCCATTGTCCACCGCCATATTGGGTAAAACGTTCTCCCTTGCCTCATTGCCACGTGGAACTATTGGTGAGTTAATTCCTGGCTAATATTAACCCTTATAACCTTACCCTATATATAAATTTATTATGTGAGACCTTTGGATATAACTTCGCATGTTTCAGATTGAATTCAATTTAGATATGGAGTAGTTTTCATTTAGATTTATTTATTTGATTCATTATAGCTTAGTAATATTTAACTTCCATTGATAGTTTACCATAATGGTGCCCAGACCCGGGAATTAGCTACCAGTAAGGGATTTTTAAGGCAATGAACAAGGGGACATATAACAGGATGCAGGAACAACTCTATGATAAACTGGTAGGACTAGCCAAGCGGTGGTTAGAGCCGGAATGCAGGGTCACATCGTTGCACCTGCCCAAATCCTGCATCCCACCCATCATCTTTCCCCAATAAACGTCTTTTCCATTTCAGACTTCTTGTGACATATTATGACCTGACCTAACATTTGTTCTTGTTCAATATGATTCATTGGTAGGTATTGCTATTTAATGTACTATTGTTTTCTCTATAACATAGAAGTCCACCGGTCGGCGTCTCTTAATTAGACTATTATTTGGCCATTGTCTTTGTAACGTAACATTTAGATACATAGCCTATAGGCTCACATGCAAAATGAATAAAGACAATAAAGAGACACCGTCTAGTGGGGTGCTGATCAAGCCCCCTAAAAATCAAAGGGCGGGACTAAGGGGAGTATTAAGTAGGCTAATCGTGGACGTCAACACTTTCATCACTACTGCTGAACTAGAGGAATTGGAGGCTAGATTAGAAAACGTCCAAGCTACCCACGGTCGTATTATGGCTCTGAGTGAGGTGATTGTGGCTGACATGATAGAGGAGGAAGAGATAGTTACAGAGTGTGATAATCACGCGCTCTATGATGAACCTGTCTTTAGAGCGAAGTACATATTACAGCGTGCTGTCGCGAGTAAGAAGGGAGGCGATAATGAGGCCCATAGAAGGGCTGACCCAAAACATACTGTACACCTCCCAAAGCTCAATCTTCCTACATTTGGGGGCAAGTTGACTGAGTGGTTAGCTTTTTGGGACGTATTTCGGTCTACGGTTCATGAATCCTCTTTGGATAATGTCCGCAAGTTTCACTATCTGAAGGGACAAATGGAAGGAGAGGCCTTACATTTGATAGAGGGTTTTGCGGTAGTGGGTGGTAGTTATCTTGAGGCAGTACACTTATTAGAGTCCACATACGGGGATTAAGAGCAGTTGAAGATGGCCCATGTCGTTGCCTTGTTAAGGCTCGTAGAACCACAGTATAAGTTTGAGAAGTTGACAAATTTCAGGGCTAATATGGAGTGCCATACTCGATCGCTAGACACCCTAGGGCTTACTACGCAGGAAATGATAGTCATTATCTTGCGTCAGAAGCTTCCTATGGCAATACTTGACAAGGTTAGATCATTTGAGCTGGGGGAGTTCAAAACTCAGTTCAGTAAGGAAATCAATAATCTACAGTTGAACAAAGGGAGAATGTATGTGTCGGGAGGGACTTTGAATGTGGAGAAGAGGGGAACAGTAAGCATGACAGTGGGGACTAAAGAAAAGAAAGAGGGTACGTATAAGAAACCTGCTCAGATTCTATGTAAGCTATGTAATAACAAACATAAATGGAGTTTCTGCGTAAAATACACAACAAATGTGACAAAACTAGCACAGGCGAAAAGATTGAAGCTATGTGTAGGTTGTCTAAGTAAGGAACCTGGTAAGCAGGGACAATGTACTGCTACATATTTAAGGCCCTGTCGTCACTGCAAAGGATATCTCTTTGATAAGTTGTGTCCTACAGCAGATAAAGTCAAAGACGTCAAAACAGAGGGTACTTCAACTGTGGCACTAGGTAGCACGCAAGACACCACTATATTGCCCACAATACAGATTCCCATGGAAGGTAATGACAGTAACAAGGTTTGTCGGTTACTTCTTGATCAAGGGTCTAAACGTTCCTTTATAAAGAGGTCCGTACTAGTGGGACTGAAACACCGAATCATAGGGGCTGAGACTCTTCGAATACAGGGCTTCACAGGGGTTACTGATAAGCAAGACTACGAGATAGCGGAGATTTCATATTTCTACCGTAAAAACCGGTACTTTATGACTTGTATCGTAGTAGACACCCTACCAGAATATGTATCTGTAGGAGTGAAGAAGGTGGAACACGTATTACGTAGTAAGGGGGTTAACTTGTCAGATCCCATGGGAAATCAGAGTGAGGTGCATGTTCTACTTGGTGTGGATCATTATTATGAAGTAGTATACCCTGGATTTAAAAAGATGTGTGGTGTAATTTTAATCCCCACTAAATTTGGACATTGCATGAGTGGAAAGGTGCATAC
>JBAKBP010023015.1:0-37725 GCA_037953745.1 Lithodes maja | reverse complement strand
CCATTCATTAATTCTAGAAAGGTCCTGGTTCAGAGAAATTGCAGTGTTTATTTTTGAATTTATAAGATCGGGTTGGGTGAAAGAATTGGTAAATTTGAAGGAACTGTGGAGTGTTGAGTCATCTGCGTAGGAATGTATTGGATTATGAGTGGTAGATATGAGATCATTGATATGAATGAGGAACAGAGTTGGGGCCAAAACTGATCCCTGGGGAACACCAGCATTTATTGAGTGAAATTGAGAATAAAGGCCATCTACCATTACACATATTTTTCTGTTATGAAGATAAGAAGAAATTAGTGGAACTAATGATGCAAGGCCGTAGTGTGACATCTTCGACAATAAGGATTGATGCCAGACTCTATCAAATGCCTTTGATATATCCAGTGCTATTGTATGTGTTTCACCATGTTGGTCTGTAGCTTGGTTGATTTGATGCGTAAGAAGGCAAAGAATGTCTGCAGTTGATCGACATCGTCTAAAACCATATTGCCTATCACTGATTAATTTATTATTCTCAAGATGCTTAATTATGTGATTATTTAATATAATTTCAAAGACTTTACCAAGAGTGGAAGTTATAGCTATTGGTCTGTAGTTTGATGGATCTGAAGAGGCACCTTTTTTAGGAACTGGATGGATGTTTGCTTCTTTCCAGGGTACTGGGAAGCATGAGGTATGAGTACACAGACGGAAATTTTTTGCCAATACAGGAGCGAGCACCAAGGAGCAATTCTTAAGTACTATTGGAGGAATTTCATCTGGACCAGGAGCCTTATCTACTGAGAGATTCTGCAAAATAGTTTTGACATGTCTGGTGTGGATCTTAAGTGAGGGAATTTCAGGCGAATTAAAATTAAGTACAGGGACATCTTGATTTATTTCATCTAAGGTTGAGTTGGTGGAGAAAATATCCGCAAGAAGGTTAGCTTTACCTCGTGGGTCACTTACAAGATTGCCAGTCGGAGATTTTAATGGTGGAATGGATGAAGCAGTAGTGAAGTTGGATTTGAATGAGTTAAGAGTAGACCAAAATATTTTGTTATCATTTGGATTATTTAGAAGTTTATTTGCCTGCTTGTGGAGAAAGTTTGATTTAGTTAGGTTTAATACAGTTTTGGCATGATTTCTGATGTTTCTAAAGTAATTAAAGGCTTCATGTGTTTTTGATCTTGTGTATGCATTGTAGGCTATTGTTTTTTGTTCAGTTACTCTAGCACAATTATGGTCAAACCATTTAGGTGAATTAGATCTTTTACTGTTCTTTTGATGAGGAATAAAAGTTTCCATTCCAATTTTTACAAAATCTTGTATGTGGCTCAAGGTGGAGTGTGCATCATTAGAAAAGAAAGAGGTCCAGGGAATATCAATAAAGAAACCTTGAAGACACTCCCAGTCTGCCCTATCGTAATGCCATTTAGTCACCAAAACAGGTTCAGAGTGGGAAGGTGTGGTAGGTGATAGATAGGTGGCCTGTATCAGAGAGTGATCAGAAGATCCAAGCGGGGACCTCACTGTAACATCATAATTTTCTGAATTGGATGTTAAAAATAAGTCCAGTAGGTGGGAATTATGATTAGGATTATCTGGTACACGGGTGGGTTGGTTGACTAGTTGAGTGAGATTAAATGAGTCTGCAAATAGCTCACATTCAAGACCAGCATCATCAGATATAGATGCTATAGATGATAGTGAAGGATATACTGTAGATGCTATAGATGATAGTGAAGGATATAGATGATAGTGAAGGATATACTGTAGATGCTATAGATGATAGTGAAGGATATAGATGCTATAGATGATAGTGAAGGATGTACTGTAGATGCTATAGATGATAGTGAAGGATATACTGTAGATGCTATAGATGATAGTGAAGGATATAGATGCTATAGATGATAGTGAAGGATATACTGTAGATGCTATAGATGATAGTGAAGGATATACTGTAGATGCTATAGATGATAGTGAAGGATATACTGTAGATGCTATAGATGATAGTGAAGGATATAGATGCTATAGATGATAGTGAAGGATATACTGTAGATGCTATAGATGATAGTGAAGGATATACTGTAGATGCTATAGATGATAGTGAAGGATATACTGTAGATGCTATAGATGATAGTGAAGGATATAGATGCTATGGATGATAGTGAAGGATATACTGTAGATGCTATAGATGATAGTGAAGGATATAGATGCTATAGATGATAGTGAAGGATATACTGTAGATGCTATATATGATAGTGAAGGATATAGATGCTATGGATGATAGTGAAGGATATACTGTAGATGCTATAGATGATAGTGAAGGATATAGATGCTATAGATGATAGTGAAGGATATACTGTAGATGCTATAGATGATAGTGAAGGATATAGATGCTATAGATGATAGTGAAGGATATACTGTAGATGCTATAGATGATAGTGAAGGATATAGATGCTATAGATGATAGTGAAGGATATACTGTAGATGCTATAGATGATAGTGAAGGATATAGATGCTATAGATGATAGTGAAGGATATACTGTAGATGCTATAGATGATAGTGAAGGATATAGATGATATAGATGATAGTGAAGGATATACTGTAGATGCTATAGATGATAGTGAAGGATTTTTTTTTTTTTTTTTTTAAAGAGACAATGAACGGAGGAAGGAAAAACACAGATAAAACAAAAAGGTCCATGTGCCTAAAGGCATCCTCCATTCATAAAATGTTTGTAACAACTGGATTTAAACATTTGTAGATTGTAAGTTTGTGGAAAGCAATTCGAGGGAAGTGAATTCCAAAGAGTAGTAGCTCTGGGGATAAATGAATTCTGATAAGCAGAAGTTCTGCATTGTGGAGGAGAAAGTGTAAATTCATGGGCGCTCTCAGCTGCCCTAGTTCTACGCGGAAAGATGTGGAGAGGCGGCACAATTGAAGCAAGTTCCTCGGAACAATTGCTGTGAAAATATCTGTAGAATAATGCAAGGGATGCAACGTTTCTTCGTATGGATAATGTAGGAAGGTCCTGTGTGATTGCAGGGTTATTGATTAATCTAATAGCTTTATTTTGAATTTTGTCCAACTGCCTTAATGCAACCACTCCACTTCCACCCCACAGAGGTGAACAGTAATCCATCTGAGAACGCACATGACTTTTATATATTACGGCCAACTGCTCGTCAGTGAAGAATTCTCGAACTCTGTACAGGAGTCCCAGTTTTTTAGAGGCATTCTTAGCAATGCTTCTAACATAATGTGTCCCGCTCAAGTTAGTAGTTATGTTACATCGAGAATGTCAATACTAGGGGAAGTGGGAATATTTACATCATTAAAAAATATATGGGAGTCAGTGAGATTCTGTCCGTTAGAAAATTGAATGTACTTGGTTTTCTGTGCATTAAAGGAAACTAGATTATTTTGTCCCCATTCATTAATTCTAGAAAGGTCCTGGTTCAGAGAAATTGCAGTGTTTATTTTTGAATTTATAAGATCGGGTTGGGTGAAAGAATTGGTAAATGGGAAGGAACTGTGGAGTGTTGAGTCATCTGCGTAGGAATGTATTGGATTATGAGTGGTAGATATGAGATCATTGATATGAATGAGGAACAGAGTTGGGGCCAAAACTGATCCCTGGGGAACACCAGCATTTATTGAGTGAAATTGAGAATAAAGGCCATCTACCATTACACATATTTTTCTGTTATGAAGATAAGAAGAAATTAGTGGAACTAATGATGCAAGGCCGTAGTGTGACATCTTCGACAATAAGGATTGATGCCAGACTCTATCAAATGCCTTTGATATATCCAGTGCTATTGTATATGTTTCACCATGTTGGTCTGTAGCTTGGTTGATATGATGCGTAAGAAGGCAAAGAATGTTTGCAGTTGATCGACATCGTCTAAAACCATATTGCCTATTACTGATTAATTTATTATTCTCCAGATGCTTAATTATTATGTGATTATTTAATATAATTTCAAAGACTTTGCCAAGAGTGGAAGTTATAGCTATTGGTCTGTAGTTTGATGGATCTGAAGAGGCACCTTTTTTAGGAACTGGATGGATGTTTGCTTCTTTCCAGGGTACTGGGAAGCATGAGGTATGAGTACACAGACGGAAAATTTTTGCCAATACAGGAGCGAGCACCAAGGAGCAATTCTTAAGTACTATTGGAGGAATTTCATCTGGACCTGGAGCCTTATCTATCTACTGAGAGATTCTGCAAAATAGTTTTGACATGTCTGGTGTGGATCTTAAGTGAGGGAATTTCAGGCGAATTAAAATTAAGTACAGGGACATCTTGATTTATTTCATCTAAGGTTGAGTTGGTGGAGAAAATATCCGCAAGAAGGTTAGCTTTACCTCGTGGGTCACTTACAAGATTGCCAGTCGGAGATTTTAATGGTGGAATGGATGAAGCAGTAGTGAAGTTGGATTTGAATGAGTTAAGAGTAGACCAAAATATTTTGTTATCATTTGGATTATTTAGAAGTTTATTTGCCTGCTTGTGGAGAAAGTTTGATTTAGTTAGGTTTAATACAGTTTTGGCATGATTTCTGATGTTTCTAAAGTAATTAAAGGCTTCATGTGTTTTTGATCTTGTGTATGCATTGTAGGCTATTGTTTTTTGTTCAGTTACTCTAGCACAATTATGGTCAAACCATTTAGGTGAATTAGATCTTTTACTGTTCTTTTGATGAGGAATAAAAGTTTCCATTCCAATTTTTACAAAATCTTGTATGTGGCTCAAGGTGGAGTGTGCATCATTAGAAAAGAAAGAGGTCCAGGGAATATCAATAAAGAAACCTTGAAGACACTCCCAGTCTGCCCTATCGTAATGCCATTTAGTCACCAAAACAGGTTCAGAGTGGGAAGGTGTGGTAGGTGATAGATAGGTGGCCTGTATCAGAGAGTGATCAGAAGATCCAAGCGGGGACCTCACTGTAACATCATAATTTTCTGAATTGGATGTTAAAAATAAGTCCAGTAGGTGGGAATTATGATTAGGATTATCTGGTACACGGGTGGGTTGGTTGACTAGTTGAGTGAGATTAAATGAGTCTGCAAATAGCTCACATTCAAGACCAGCATCATCAGATATAGATGCTATAGATGATAGTGAAGGATATACTGTAGATGCTATAGATGATAGTGAAGGATATAGATGATAGTGAAGGATATACTGTAGATGCTATAGATGATAGTGAAGGATATAGATGCTATAGATGATAGTGAAGGATGTACTGTAGATGCTATAGATGATAGTGAAGGATATACTGTAGATGCTATAGATGATAGTGAAGGATATAGATGCTATAGATGATAGTGAAGGATATACTGTAGATGCTATAGATGATAGTGAAGGATATACTGTAGATGCTATAGATGATAGTGAAGGATATACTGTAGATGCTATAGATGATAGTGAAGGATATAGATGCTATAGATGATAGTGAAGGATATACTGTAGATGCTATAGATGATAGTGAAGGATATACTGTAGATGCTATAGATGATAGTGAAGGATATACTGTAGATGCTATAGATGATAGTGAAGGATATAGATGCTATAGATGATAGTAAAGGATATAGATGCTATAGATGATAGTGAAGGATATACTGTAGATGCTATAGATGATAGTGAAGGATATAGATGCTATAGATGATAGTGAAGGATATACTGTAGATGCTATAGATGATAGTGAAGGATATACTGTAGATGCTATAGATGATAGTGAAGGATATACTGTAGATGCTATAGATGATAGTGAAGGATATAGATGCTATAGATGATAGTGAAGGATATAGATGCTATAGATGATAGTAAAGGATATAGATGCTATAGATGATAGTGAAGGATATACTGTAGATGCTATAGATGATAGTGAAGGATATAGATGCTATAGATGATAGTGAAGGATATACTGTAGATGCTATAGATGATAGTGAAGGATATACTGTAGATGCTATAGATGATAGTGAAGGATATAGATGCTATAGATGATAGTGAAGGATATACTGTAGATGCTATAGATGATAGTGAAGGATATACTGTAGATGCTATAGATGATAGTGAAGGATATACTGTAGATGCTATAGATGATAGTGAAGGATATAGATGCTATAGATGATAGTGAAGGATATAGATGCTATAGATGATAGTAAAGGATATAGATGCTATAGATGATAGTGAAGGATATACTGTAGATGCTATAGATGATAGTGAAGGATATAGATGCTATAGATGATAGTGAAGGATATACTGTAGATGCTATAGATGATAGTGAAGGATATACTGTAGATGCTATAGATGATAGTGAAGGATATAGATGCTATAGATGATAGTAAAGGATATAGATGCTATAGATGATAGTGAAGGATATAGATGCTATAGATGATAGTGAAGGATATACTGTAGATGCTATAGATGATAGTGAAGGATATACTGTAGATGCTATAGATGATAGTGAAGGATATAGATGCTATAGATGATAGTGAAGGATATACTGTAGATGCTATAGATGATAGTGAAGGATAGAGATGCTATAGATGATAGTGAAGGATATAGATGCTATAGATGATAGTGGAGGATATACTGTAGATGCTATAGATGATAGTGAAGGATATAGATGCTATAGATGATATACTGTAGATGCTATAGATGATAGTGAAGGATAGAGATGCTATAGATGATAGTGAAGGATATAGATGCTATAGATGATAGTGAAGGATATACTGTAGATGCTATAGATGATAGTGAAGGATATACTGTAGATGCTATAGATGATAGTGAAGGATATACTGTAGATGCTATAGATGATAGTGAAGGATAGAGATGCTATAGATGATAGTAAAGGATATAGATGCTATGGATGATAGTGAAGGATATACTGTAGATGCTATAGATGATAGTGAAGGATATAGATGCTATAGATGATAGTGAAGGATATACTGTAGATGCTATAGATGATAGTGAAGGATATACTGTAGATGCTATAGATGATAGTGAAGGATATACTGTAGATGCTATAGATGATAGTGAAGGATATAGATGCTATAGATGATAGTGAAGGATATACTGTAGATGCTATAGATGATAGTGAAGGATATAGATGCTATAGATGATAGTGAAGGATATACTGTAGATGCTATAGATGATAGTGAAGGATATAGATGCTATAGATGATAGTGAAGGATATAGATGCTATGGATGATAGTGAAGGATATACTGTAGATGCTATAGATGATAGTGAAGGATATAGATGCTATAGATGATAGTGAAGGATATACTGTAGATGCTATAGATGATAGTGAAGGATATACTGTAGATGCTATAGATGATAGTGAAGGATATAGATGCTATAGATGATAGTGAAGGATATACTGTAGATGCTATAGATGATAGTGAAGGATATAGATGCTATAGATGATAGTGAAGGATATACTGTAGATGCTATAGATGATAGTGAAAGATATAGATGCTATAGATGATAGTGAAGGATATACTGTTGATGCTATAGATGATAGTGAAGGATATAGATGCTATAGATGATAGTGAAGGATATACTGTAGATGCTATAGATGATAGTGAAGGATATAGATGATATAGATGATAGTGAAGGATATACTGTAGATGCTATAGATGATAGTGAAGGATATAGATGCTATGGATGATAGTGAAGGATATACTGTAGATGCTATAGATGATAGTGAAGGATATAGATGCTATAGATGATAGTGAAGGATATACTGTAGATGCTATAGATGATAGTGAAGGATATAGATGCTATAGATGATAGTGAAGGATATAGATGCTATAGATGATAGTGAATGATAGAGATGCTATAGATGATAGTGAAGGATATAGATGCTATAGATGATAGTGAAGGATATACTGTAGATGCTATAGATGATAGTGAAGGATATACTGTAGATGCTATAGATGATAGTGAAGGATATAGATGCTATAGATGATAGTGAAGGATATACTGTAGATGCTATAGATGATAGTGAAGGATATAGATGCTATAGATGATAGTGAAGGATATACTGTAGATGCTATAGATGATAGTGAAGGATATAGATGCTATAGATGATAGTGAAGGATATAGATGCTATGGATGATAGTGAAGGATATACTGTAGATGCTATAGATGATAGTGAAGGATATAGATGCTATAGATGATAGTGAAGGATATACTGTTGATGCTATAGATGATAGTGAAGGATATAGATGATAGTGAAGGATATACTGTAGATGCTATAGATGATAGTGAAGGATATAGATGCTATATATGATAGTGAAGGATATAGATGCTATAGATGATAGTGAAGGATATACTGTAGATGCTATAGGTATAGATGATACTGAAGGATATAGATGCTATAGATGATAGTGATAGATGCATGACAGATGATAGATAAATGATAGATGATAGATAAATGATAGATAAATGATAGATGATAGATATATTATAGATACATAATATATGATAAATTATAGATTATATACTAAATAATAGATGATATAGATAAATTATAGATGATAGATAATTGATAGATGATAGATATATTATAGATAAATAATATTGATAAATTATAGATTATATACTAGATAATAGATGATTGATAAATGCTGGATGATATACTAAATGATAGATGATAGATAAATGATAGATTAATGATAGATAAATTATATATGATAGATAAATAATAGATGATTGATAGATTCTATAGGTTTTAGTGAAGGATGGGCTGGGTTTTCTGGCCACCTTCTCCCTCGTGTTTAGCCCCATAAGTTTTTTTTAAGGTGTTCGGTCCAATAGTTTGGCGATTTTAAGACTACGCCTCATTTCTGTGTCAATATTAAGACCTTTCGTGCCATTTAGGTGTCGATGTTTTTCTGGCGAGCGATAGCGAGCCTGTAAATTAAGAGTAATCGGCCTTTGACCGTGACATTTTTCTACCCAAAAATGTACAAATATATTTTGAAGGAGGGTCTTTTGGGTGCGTTTTAAAGTTTTTGATGGAGGTCTAGGGAGGAAACTAAAGAAATGACCAAAAGATACATAAATGAGCCAATAAATACGGCCATCCCCCCCTTAAGAGGCTGATGTAGGATATTGAATGATTCCTTTAAGGCTACCTGTCCGGTGGTGTTAGTGTTTCCCATCACTCAATGATTGCCTTAAGGCTACCTGTCCGGTGGTGTTAGTGTTTTCCATCACTCAATGATTGCCTTAAGGCTACCTGTCCGGTGGTGTTAGTGTTTCCCATCACTCAATGATTGCCTTAAGGCTATCTGTCCGGTGGTGTTAGTGTTTCCCATCACTCAATGATTGCCTTAAGGCTATCTGTCCGGTGGTGTTAGTGTTTCCCATCACTCAATGATTGCCTTAAGGCTACCTGTCCGGTGGTGTTAGTGTTTCCCATCAATAAATACGGCCATCCCCCCCTTAAGAGGTTGATGTAGGATATTGAATGATCCCTTTAAGGCTACCTGTCCGGTGGTGTTAGTGTTTCCCATCACTCAATGATTGCCTTAAGGCTACCTGTCCGGTGGTGTTAGTGTTTCCCATCACTCAATGATTGCCTTAAGGCTATCTGTCCGGTGGTGTTAGTGTTTCCCATCACTCAATGATTGCCTTAAGGCTACCTGTCCGGTGGTGTTAGTGTTTCCCATCACTCAATGATTCCCTTAAGGCTACCTGTCCGGTGGTGTTAGTGTTTCCCATCACTCAATGATTGCCTTAAGGCTATCTGTCCGGTGGTGTTAGTGTTTCCCATCACTCAATGATTGCCTTAAGGCTACCTGTCCGGTGGTGTTAGTGTTTCCCATCACTCAATGATTGCCTTAAGGCTACCTGTCCGGTGGTGTTAGTGTTTCCCATCACTCAATGATTGCCTTAAGGCTACCTGTCCGGTGGTGTTAGTGTTTCCCATCACTCAATGATTGCCTTAAGGCTACCTGTCCGGTGGTGTTAGTGTTTCCCATCACTCAATGATTGCCTTAAGGCTATCTGTCCGGTGGTGTTAGTGTTTCCCATCAATAAATACGGCCATCCCCCCCTTAAGAGGCTGATGTAGGATATTGAATGATCCCTTTAAGGCTACCTGTCCGGTGGTGTTAGTGTTTCCCATCACTCAATGATTGCCTTAAGGCTACCTGTCCGGTGGTGTTAGTGTTTCCCATCACTCAATGATTGCCTTAAGGCTACCTGTCCGGTGGTGTTAGTGTTTCCCATCACTCAATGATTGCCTTAAGGCTATCTGTCTGGTGGTGTTAGTGTTTCCCATCACTCAATGATTGCCTTAAGGCTATCTGTCCGGTGGTGTTAGTGTTTCCCATCACTCAATGATTGCCTTAAGGCTACCTGTCCGGTGGTGTTAGTGTTTCCCATCACTCAATGATTGCCTTAAGGCTATCTGTCCGGTGGTGTTAGTGTTTCCCATCACTCAATGATTGCCTTAAGGCTATCTGTCCGGTGGTGTTAGTGTTTCCCATCACTCAATGATTGCCTTAAGGCTACCTGTCCGGTGGTGTTAGTGTTTCCCATCAATAAATACGGCCATCCCCCCCTTAAGAGGCTGATGTAGGATATTGAATGATCCCTTTAAGGCTACCTGTCCGGTGGTGTTAGTGTTTCCCATCACTCAATGATTGCCTTAAGGCTACCTGTCCGGTGGTGTTAGTGTTTCCCATCACTCAATGATTGCCTTAAGGCTATCTGCCCGGTGGTGTTAGTGTTTCCCATCACTCAATGATTGCCTTAAGGCTACCTGTCCGGTGGTGTTAGTGTTTCCCATCACTCAATGATTGCCTTAAGGCTATCTGTCCGGTGGTGTTAGTGTTTCCCATCACTCAATGATTGCCTTAAGGCTACCTGTCCGGTGGTGTTAGTGTTTCCCATCACTCAATGATTCCCTTAAGGCTACCTGTCCGGTGGTGTTAGTGTTTCCCATCACTCAATGATTGCCTTAAGGCTACCTGTCCGGTGGTGTTAGTGTTTCCCATCACTCAATGATTGCCTTAAGGCTATCTGTCCGGTGGTGTTAGTGTTTCCCATCACTCAATGATTCCCTTAAGGCTACCTTTCCGGTGGTGTTAGTGTTTCCCATCACTCAATGATTCCCTTAAGGCTACCTGTCCGGTGGTGCTAGTGTTTCCCATCACTCAATGATTCCCTTAAGGCTACCTTTCCGGTGGTGTTAGGTGTTTCCCATCACTCAATGGTTAGTGGGTTAAGGGGGTCACCTGTGTTTTTTATCTTTCTCTCTTTCCCTGGCTTGTATCCATTCGGCCCCATTCAGCCTACTGTTTTAAGACGTTTACCCCCATCCAGGTGTCAATATTTTCCTGGCAAGCAGTATCAAGCCAACATATATATATTTTTGTTTTGACAGCAAGCTAAATTTGTACATTTTTCGATAGATAAATGTCTCCGGCGAAGCCGAATTTCTCCATACAATGCTGGCTCGCTATCGTTCGGCAGGAAGAAATCGACACCTGGATGGGGATAAACGACTTTAAACAGTTGGCTGAATGGGGCTGAATGGATACAAGCCAGGGAAAGAGAGAAAAGGAGAGAAAGATGAAAAAAAAAAAAAAAAATGACCCCCCTAAATGAGTCTGGTCATCGTTATGGTCTGACAGTATAATAATTACTAATTAATGCTTAATTAATTTCATTGGGAGGTGTTTGGTTTTGGGAGTGAAATAAATTATGTATAATATATCTATAGGTTCAGGAACAGTTGGTAGCGAGGTTCGGTCCTTTGATATCTGTGGCCCATAAATTGTTCTTTCCTCTCACATAAACATTAGGCTAGTCACTGTGCAGTTGGGTCTGAGTGCAGGATTTGATTGATATCCAGTATTCCATAAATGGATATTAATCGTAGTCATGTTCTTAAGGGGAGGTTTTTAGTGTGTTTCCTAGACTTCCATCAAGCTTGAAATTACACCCCCATTACCCCCTTTCAAGATAAATTTGTACATTTTTCGGTAGAAAAATGTCTCGGCCGGAGGCCGGTTGCTCTTAAATTACAGGCTCGCTATCGCTCGCCAGGAAAAAATCGACACCTAAATGGGACGAAAGGTCTTAAAAGTGACATAAATGGGGTGAAAGTTCTTAAAATCGCCAAACTAATGGGGCGAACGTCTTAAAATCTCAAAAGCAATGGGGCTAAACATGAGGGAGAAAGGGGTAAAGAAAAAAATCCCTCAAGTGGAAATCTCCCCTTAACCTGTAACTGTCATGGTGGTGTAATGGTTTAAGATCTGTATGTGGTATCCCAGGTTCGAATCCCGGGAGGATCTCATGCTTTCCATAATTTAATTTGGAGGTGTTTGGTGTTGGGAATGAAATTGATTAATTAAATATATATTATGTGTCACTGATATATGTATAAGAACTATGTACACGCATATTTCCTTTACCAGCTTGATAATTTCAAGTGAGTAGGATAATTATATAAAATATATAGAACAATTTTTATTGAGAAAATATATGCTATAAATACATAATGCCCTTTGTCAACACTATTCCTGATAGAACAATTGTTGTTATAACCATGGTAGTTAACGTTAATGATGGTAGTTGTTATAACCATGGTAGTTAACGTTAATGATGGTAGTTGTTATAACCATGGTAGTTAACGTTAATGATGGTAGTTGTTATAACCATGGTAGTTAACGTTAATGATGGTAGTTGTTATAACCATGGTAGTTAACGTTAATGATGGTAGTTGTTATAACCATGGTAGTTAACGTTAATGATGGTAGTTGTTATAACCATGGTAGTTAACGTTAATGATGGTAGTTGTTATAACCATGGTAGTTAACGTTAATGATGGTAGTTGTTATAACCATGGTAGTTAACGTTAATGATGGTACTTGTTATAACCATGGTAGTTAACGTTAATGATGGTAGTTGTTATAACCATGGTAGTTAACGTTAATGATGGTAGTTGTTATAACCATGGTAGTTAACGTTAATGATGGTAGTTGTTATAACCATGGTAGTTAACGTTAATGATGGTAGTTGTTATAACCATGGTAGTTAACGTTAATGATGGTAGTTGTTATAACCATGGTAGTTAACGTTAATAATGGTAGTTGTTATAACCATGGTAGTTAACGTTAATGATGGTAGTTGTTATAACCATGGTAGTTAACGTTAATGATGGTAGTTGTTATAACCATGGTAGTTAACGTTAATGATGGTAGTTGTTATAACCATGGTAGTTAACGTTAATGATGGTAGTTGTTATAACCATGGTAGTTAACGTTAATGATGGTAGTTGTTATAACCATGGTAGTTAACGTTAATGATGGTAGTTGTTATAACCATGGTAGTTAACGTTAATGATGGTAGTTGTTATAACCATGGTAGTTAACGTTAATGATGGTACTTGTTATAACCATGGTAGTTAACGTTAATGATGGTAGTTAACGTTAATGATGGTAGTTAACGTTAATGATGGTAGTTGTTATAACCATGGTAGTTAACGTTAATGATGGTAGTTGTTATAACCATGGTAGTTAACGTTAATGATGGTAGTTGTTATAACCATGGTAGTTAACGTTAATGATGGTAGTTGTTATAACCATGGTAGTTAACGTTAATGATGGTACTTGTTATAACCATGGTAGTTAACGTTAATGATGGTACTTGTTATAACCATGGTAGTTAACGTTAATGATGGTAGTTAACGTTAATGATGGTAGTTGTTATAACCATGGTAGTTAACGTTAATGATGGTAGTTGTTATAACCATGGTAGTTAACGTTAATGATGGTAGTTGTTATAACCATGGTAGTTAACGTTAATGATGGTAGTTGTGATAACCATGGTAGTTAACGTTAATGATGGTACTTGTTATAACCATGGTAGTTAACGTTAATGATGGTACTTGTTATAACCATGGTAGTTAACGTTAATGATGGTACTTGTTATAACCATGGTAGTTAACGTTAATGATGGTAGTTGTTATAACCATGGTAGTTAACGTTAATGATGGTACTTGTTATAACCATGGTAGTTAACGTTAATGATGGTACTTGTTATAACCATGGTAGTTAACGTTAATTATGGTAGTTAACGTTAATGATGGTAGTTGTTATAACCATGGTAGTTAACGTTAATGATGGTAGTTGTTATAACCATGGTAGTCAGTGCTCTCTACCACACGACCATTGGAGAACTGTGTACGGTGGTGTGTGTGGTCGTTGTGGTGGACGTGGTCGCTGTCAACCACGATGGGACGACGACGATGGTAGTTACGACCACGACCTCCACCGAAACGACTACCCCCACTGTGACCTAGATGATGACCTCCTCTGCTAGGGTCAGCCAGGGCCTCAGGGTTGGGTACCGGCTGTGGTAGGGCCATCACAGCTGACAACACACAGGTCACCACCAGGAACACCAAGGTCTGTTAGGGACATAATAATATACTGTGTTAGTGTGTTATTATAATATAATATACAGTATATATATACAGTATAACCTATCACTACAATCTATCGCAATATTACTGTACTGTACTGTCTTATAGTAGCATCTATAACTCACATAACTTCCAAAAACATTGCATTTTCTTATTCTATTGTATAAAAGTGGATATTATGGTAATTAATAAAGACACAAGGTAATGCATAGTAACATGGAAAGCTCCATTGTAAGTGATATTGTGAAACAGAACAAAAACTAGATTTGAATATGAAAGGCGAACAGATATACAAGAAAGCCATGAACAATGATGATGAATACTAAGTTCTCCTACCAGCTTCATCTTGTAGTGTGAATCGTAGAGGCAACTGTACGACACCTGGCTGGAAGGTTGGCTGATGAGGTAGTGTGTCTCCCCTCAAACGGTCGCGGGTATTTTATATCCTGGGACGGTCTAAGAAATGGGGGGGGGGGGGGGGGGAGGTGGTGAAGCAATTGGGGAAAATAATCAAGGTCGGTAGTTCGGAAGGAGTCGAGGGCGCTGACTTGTGGGAGGGGAGGGAGGGACGGGAACTACTGGGGGGGGGGGGGGGGGTGAATTGGTTAAAGTAGGGGAAGTACTGAAGAAGAAAAAATTAAGTTACACTATTATAAACATGTCTATTCAAAGAGAGATATATATATACACACTGTATATTGCCTCTTTTTCATCGTAGGTTGACTCATTAGTTTATCAAATGTTTTCTGCAGATTTTCTGGAATTTAAGGATTCAGTGTTTTGAATTTTTTATAGTATTTTCTGGCTATTATTAGACGATTTTATGCAGTTTAACAAGGATCTGTGGGAATTATATGAGTAAAACTATCTCGATTAACCGTCTAACTTCCATATACCCTTTCTAATCTGAATAAAATTGTCCAATAATAGCCAGAAAAAGAAAAAAAAATGCGTCATCGGCTCTTGAAAGGGTTAACTCTTTCAGTAATAATTAAGGAGGCATTATTTCACTATATTCAAATCATCATTAGACAACTTGATGCATATATGAAAGGATCTCTAGGAATGAAACAGGTAAAAACGATCTCAATTCACTCTCTATTTGGGGGCGCTCGATTATGGCCTTGGCCTTATTCGGGGCCTTGGGGCTGTTCGGCCAGGCAGCTTGAGGAACAACAACAACAACAACAACTCTCTAGCTCTTGACAAGTTCTTCCTAAGCCGAATAAAACCATCAACAGGTGGCATATCCCTGCCGGGGTTAGGTTCCCTTGGGAAAGAAGACCTTGAAACCAATACCGAAATTCTAGCCACCTGCAGTGACAACCGCCGATTTCCCATACTTGAGGCTCTGTACATCAAGGACCTAAACCCTTCCATCAACATCCAGGACCATGATCTACAGGCTCTACCAAGTGTAAAGCCGGAGTCACACGAGCCGTTTTTCGAGCAACTTTTACGAGCAATTATGGTCTGGCAGCTTCAAAAATTACACTTTATCAGAATTCAACTGCCTAACTTACTCTACCTTCAGTCTAGTTACCGATATCAGTGCAAAAAAGTCCCGAAATATAACGAGAAAAAACTTGCTCATGGAAAATTGACAGAAAAATCGCTCGTGTGTGTGACAGCGGCTTAACCCTTAAATGTCGGGGCGCAACATAAGTCGAGTTAAATAAAGCTGGACTATGTGGTGGTGCTCGACATATATCGTGTGGCAATTTCAGCACATAATGTGGCTGAGAGAGAGAGACAAGTGGTGGCAGGAGAGTAGCGAGCGTATGACTGCTCCAGACCACCGCGGCGAACCTACTGACACGAATCCCACCTCCTCCCTCCCTCTCTCACTCGCTATATACGGAATTGTATGGGGAAAGTGCCTAATTACATGCTTTTTGCACTCGCGTTGCACGGTTATTGCAAGAAAACTAGCCATCATAAAAGGATCGTTATGGTGTCATTCGAAAGCTCTGTTTATGCCCTTTCAGGGATAGATACTTGTTTTACGTTCTGGTCTTATTTAGGCATGAAAATGATCACGTAAACAGCCCTATTTTGGCTAAAAACACCCCGCTGGGCGGTACATATAAATAAACCGCATAGGCCGCTCGTAAGGTGTTAAGAAGATCCATCACCAATACCATGACCAATCCCTAACACAAGGGGCTAACATACGGACATATGCCCCTTTTGTACCGAAATGTCTTTGTAATGATATATCAGTAAATTGGTGACCGGTCAACTCAACCAGTAGACCATTTCAACCACAGTAGCTCTCAACCAGTACCAAATCAACCAATACGGTTAGGTTAGGTTAGGTTAGTACTATATTTTGGCACTGGTTTGGTTGGTCTGGGTTAATTTGGCACTGGTTGAGAGTTACTGGTTGAAATGGTCTACTGGTTGAGATGACATGGAACCCAGTAAAATTGCATAATACTGATACACCAACCTATACCTGTCACACTTCGCTGAAGAATGCTCCAGTGGCCCGAAATTCCAGAATCCGAACACCAACCAACACAGAGAAGACAACTAGAGACCCGATGTCACCAACCAAGGACGATGATGACTTATGGAAAGCTGATCAATAACCTTCCTGAAGAGGCCAAGAAAGTCATCATCAGAAGAGGAAGCATAGCCAAGAAGCTCTGCAATGCACAACTTAGTATCAGATTCAACGAAATATACCCTAGGGGAAAACTTACAGCCCATTATATACCCTAAATATATATGCGGACTCTATCTATGGTGACAAGGAGAAGCAAAGTCTTGAACGTTTGTAGTACCCCTTATTACCCTTACCAAAAAGATATAAACAAGCTAGAACGAGTTCAACGTAGAGTTACCAAAATTATACCTAGCCTAAAGAACAAACCATACGAAGAGCTTGGAATACAAGACGGTGTGTTGAAATGGATAGAAAATTGGCTCAGCGACAGAAAGCAAAGAGTAGTCATAAACGGTAAGGCATCTAAATGGACCAATGTAAGTAGCGGGGTACCCCAGGGATCGGTACTAGAACCAATTCTCTTTCTAATTTACATCAGCGACATAGATGAGGGTTTCACCTGTACAATCTCAAAATTTGCTGACGATACAAAAATTGCAAATAGCGTACTCTCAAAAGAACAAGTTGACGATATGCAACACAATCTAGATAAATTGTCATGTTGGGCCCAAATTTGGCAAATTAGTTTCAATGCGGATAAATGTAAAGTACTACATATCGGATACCTAAATGAGAAAGCAAACTATTCGATGAATGGCACTCAGCTTAAGAATGTAAACAGAGAAACCGATCTGGGAGTAACAATATCGAGTAACCTAAAACCGAGTCAACAATGTTCAGAAGTTGTTAAGAAGGCAAACAAAATAATTGGCTTTATAGGCAGGTCATTTGAGCATAAATGCAAAGAAGTTATCCTAACCCTTTACAATTCCTTAGTCCGCCCTCTTCTGGAATACTGCGTTCAATCCTGGTGCCCTTATTACCAAAAAGATATACACAAGCTAGAACGAGTTCAACGTAGAGTTTCCCAAAATGATACCTAGCCTAAAGAACAAACCATACGAAGAGCGTCTTAGAGAATTAAATCTATTTCCTTTAACCCAGCGCAGATTAAGAGGTGACTTAATTCAAGTGTTGAAAATCATCAAAGGCATCGACAATATGAACTGTAGTAAGTACTTCACTATCGACCAATCTAATTACACGCGGGGAAACGGTTGCAAAATTATTGGTAAATCTTTTAACTCACACGAATCTAAGAATTTCTTCTTCAATCGAGTTGTCAACTTGTGGAATGGGCTTCCCCGAAACGTTATAGACTGCATCACCGTTGATTCATTTAAACTCCGCCTAGACAAATATCTCGCATCAAACCCGCGACTGACTGCGTTTGTAAATGAATAACTTTATTTTATCCCCCCCTCAGTTACTAACCCATCTGTCCCCTACTAACTTCCTAATCCTGCCACGGACATTAGTTCCAGGGCAGTAATTCCTTTCCAATGTTCCCTTACCCACTCTAAACCACTGTTTGGACACTTGATCCTCAGTGTTTTGGAGGACAAGCAACCTAGAAGGGTCACTAGATCTGTTGTTGCTTGATTTCCTTTGTACTCCTTTGTACCCGGGACTGGTTAGGGAGTTCCCCAGTATATAACCAGGGTTACCAAATCAAGTTCGCTAGATAGTAGATAAATGCCAGAAATAACTACAATAACGGCACAATCTACAATATCTCTGTCAAATGGCTCCTATCTCCAGAATATCGCTAGGATTCATGTCGCTAGATGTTAAATGTTGTCTCTAGATCGGTTAAATATCTAGATCTAGCGGGAAAACAGCTAAATTGGTAACACTGTATGCAACGGTTCCAGTAGTATACCAGTTTTTGTTCCTCAAGCATCTAGTGCTTCTGTGCCCAGTTCCTTCCTGGCATTTACTCCTTATATTGTTTTATCCTGCACAACTGATGTTCTCTATCTATCTATCTCTCTATCTCTCTCTCTCTCTCTCTCTCTCTCTCTCTCTATCTATCTATCTATCTATCTATCTATCTATCTATCTATCTAGCTACTAGCTAGCTAGCTAGCTAGCTAACTAACTAACTCTATCTATCTATCTATCTATCTATCTCCATCCATCTATCTATCTCCATCTATCTATCTATCTATATCTATCTATCTATCTGCCAACCTGGAAGTTCTCTCCGATGACCATGTGACGAAACTGGTGGCTGACTTAAACCTCTAGCCTTCCAAATAAGACAGCTGGAGCCGGAGAGGGAGGACGTGCTTCGCCTTGGTTCTCTTCCTGGCCCTGGAGTTGGTTGCGGACGATTGTGAGAGCGCCCATTGATTGGATGGCTATTACTGCTCCATAGTCAGTTTCGTCAAGCAGAGCTATGTGCTTCAGGAAAAACATTTAGTGTGACTTGGTAATAACAGACTTTGTGTGGAAAGTGAAGTCAAACTAGCGCCCGGTGGTGGTCATTGGCATGTAAACAAACCCGCGGTAACAGGTTTGAAGCTTCGAGGATCAATAACATGGACAACTGGTGAGTCGTTTCATACGGTTTATTACTCCAAAATGGCGAGCGACGTTGTGTACATTGAGAATTCTGTGTTGGCTTATGTGGCTTCAGTGAGACATTCCAAGACGAAACAAGATATAATAAGTACAGTCTACGAGAACTTGTTGTCATGGCCTGAGGCAATGTGTTAGTTCACTTATCTTTTAATAGATGGCCCTCTAGTCGCTTCTAATAAAAGGGGGCGGGGTTAGTATAGAGGTTGGAAGGAGGAGGAGTCAAACGTGTGTGTGTGTGTGTGTGTGTGTGTGTTCTAGAACAGCACTCAGAATAACTTTATTTTAACATAACACACAGGCTATATTATTAGACTAGCCCATGCCGGATCACAAATAAGTAACACACATCAGGTGTTGCGTTATTTATGGAATTTAATATACAGACAATCAAGTTTCTATCCTTCGAACTTCCCATTCCCCCCTCCTCCCCTTCTCTCTGCTGCCTTCCCCTATCTCCCCCTTCTCTCTCCTAACCGAATATATAATTTTCCTCATCGTCGTGTTCAAAGCTGTCCATAAAAAAATCTTTGGTGTTTTAATAATACTGGTCTTTTTACCTCTACTGATTCTCAATTATTAACTCGTATTCTATTATTTACCTTATACAATGTGTTATAAAAAATAAATATATACAGTATGCTCCGTTGCAAAACACTCAAAGTTGCCAACCTTGGCGTCCTGGTTAGTGTAAACAATCGTATAAATATATAAGTAATTGAAACGGGATGTTACAATCCACGCATCAAGACAAGTTGGATCACATTGTAATCTAGCTTTGACCAAATTATAACCAAATATATATATCATAAAGACAAGATAATATCGGCCCAGTTAGAGAAAACACTTTAGATGAGCCGAAACGTGTTTTTTTTTGTAATAAAAACAAATTTTCATATTAGAGTAAATTTTGTTTTCTTCCATACCACTATTCACAGCACTGTGGTTGACCAATTCATAATCTACCTTAACATGTTGTTGTTGTTGTTCCCCAAGCTGCCTGGCCGAACAGCCCCAAGGCCAAGGCCATAACCGAGCGCCCCCACAGAACCCTCCCTGCCGACCACAATAAAGCCTGGGTGACCGAAGCCACTGCATGGCGGGGAGCTAAGGAGGGTGCGGAAACGCCCGGGAAACCAAAGACCCACCCAGGGCCCTGTGCCCCTCAGCAATTATGAAGAGAAAGTTGAGGGGCAAAGGAAAAATGTGACGCTTTGGCTTCCAATCTTGGTAGATTGGGAGGTCAATCCACGGAAGAGGCCCCGTCACTTGAGATCTAGAAAATATATAAGTAAAAGGAACAGTCAGAGTAAGCTATGGGTATGGCAGAGATCGCTCAGTTCTCACTCTGATAGACCAGCCCATCACCACATGACTAGAACCCAATCCTCTCAGCATCAGCTAGGAAAGGCCCTAGAAAGCCAAAGGCGGGGGGATAGCTCCCCTATTTCAACCCCTTTCGGGGTTGGGCATCCGCCTACCTTAACATGTCATACTACATATTACCTTAACATGTAATATGACACGCTATGATTATTGCATTATACTTTTCTCAGTGGATTCTTAATTACTAGCTTAATTACTGTGGCTTCCCATTATCAGTAAACAGTTCGGCGTTACCCATTGTAATGATTTACTATAAAGTAAGTCATCAAATTGAACAATTAACGATAATCCAAGCAATCTTGTTATGTTGTTTTAAAGTTGATATACTGTAAATTGTTTAGGCTTTTATATTTTTACTTCGTATTGTTTAAATTATCGTCCAAACATAATTAAAAGTATACTATAGCTCTGTGTATGTTACCTTGAATTTAATTTAATATGTATTATTTCACCATCATTATGTTACGGTGAACATTGGAAACACATACACATTATATAATACATATAAAGGGATCTTAAATGTAAACATTTACAATTTATATTTATGAAATCAATATGATCTCCACCCACAAGCTGCATCAACTACCTCCTGTATTCTCGTTGGAGCTGATTTAAACATTTTCCAACTTATATTAGGGCGGCGACGGATTAATAATAATTAATACCTTTTCTAGTTTGCCTGGACCAGTGTGTGTGTGTGTGTTTTTTTGTTTGTTTCCAACTTACTTCCTCTCGGGCATAGGCTGAGAGCCTTAACATTCACCGCTTTACAATGAACAGTGAAGCCCGTGAGGTCTTGTTCCAGTCTAGGGAGTGAGACATGTGAAGCACGTAGAGTACAACGAGCACCTGCCATCTTTCCTTCACATGAGGCACGGTGCTCACTCATGGCCCGAAACAACCCCATCTCTGAAGCCATCTCGTTTCCGTGCTTCACTGTTTCACCCCCTACACTCGGACTCTCACACTTACACACACACAACGCCACCTGTGTGTGTGTGAGTGTGTGTGTGCTTGCTTGTGCTTGTGTGTGTGTGTGTGTGTGTGTATGTGTGTGTGTGTGTGTGCGTTTTATGTTATCATGTGTGAGTGATTTGTGCCCATTACGTTGTATGTGATCATGTGTGTGATGTGCGTTTTATGTTATTGGGTGTGAGTGTGTGAGTGTCTGTTTTGTATCCTGTGTTAGTGTTGGTGTGGGTGGGTTGGTGCTTGAATGTGATGGACAGAGGAGAGAGGTTGAAGCGCCGTCTCCTCAAACATTACAAATTGTGGAGGTCACAAGTATGTGTATTATCCAACTTATTCCTTAAGCCAACATAAATAACGTAAATCCTAAGTGTTATTGTTACACTTAATATATATATAAACAAATATAGACGTGTTCTTCGGGAATCGTAGCTTAATTAGGAATAGGATATCTAGCGAGGCAGCGAGTAACAGGTGTTCGCTGCCTCGCTAGTTATCCTATTCCTAATCAATATATATGTTACTTTTGTCATCCCTAAAATTTATTATTTTGTTCATAAGTCGTAGGCGTGTGCATAAACCTTTAACCGTCTTGGTGGTGTAATGGTTAAGGTGTCTAAAAATCTGTGTGTGATAACCCAGGTTCGAATCCCGGTGGATCACATACATGCCTTCATTAATTTCATTGGAGGCGTTTGGTGGTGTGGTGAAATTAATACAAAACAGATTATGTATATGTAACTTCAAAACAATCGCATAGTATTATTCTGCGTATTTTAGAAGGTATCTTTTATGTCCGAGAGAGAGAGAGAGAGAGAGAGAGAGAGAGAGAGAGAGAGAGAGAGAGAGAGAGGGAGAGGTGGGAGGGAGGGAGGGAGAGGTGCGAGGGAGGGAGGGGAGAGGAAGCGGGTGAAGAAGGAGATTTGGGGTGAAAGGGAGAGGGGGAGGATGGGGGAATGGAAAGTGCGAAGGATAGAAACTTGATTGTCTGTGTATTAAATTCCATAAATAACGCAACACCTATTGTGTGTTACTTATTTGTGATCCAGCATGGGCTAATTTTATAATATAGCCTGTGTCTTATGTTAAAATAAACTTATTCTGCGTGCCGTTCTCGAACACACACACACACACACACGTTTGACTCCTCCTCCTTCGAACCTCTATATTAACCCCGCCCCATTTTATTATAAGCGATTAAAGTGCCATCTATTAAAAGGTGAGTGAACTAACACATTGCCTCAGGCCAAGACAGCAGTTCTGTCGTAGACTGTACATGTACCATGTTCTATGATGAGTCATTGATTAAAAGTGCAAAATAAATTTTGTTTGAAGCTGCCAAAATGAAAATTATATGGAGAAGATCTGAAAATAAATTAAAAGAGAACTTTGCAGATATTGTACAAAGGAGTACAAAGGAAATCAAGCAACAACAGGTCTAGTGACCCTTCTAGGCTGCTTGTCCTCCAAAACACTGAGGATCAAGTGTCCAAACAGTGGTTTAGAGTGGGAAAGGGAACTACTGCCCTGCCACTAACGTGGCAGGACTAGGAAGTTAGTAGGGGACATATGGGTTAGTAACTGAGGGGAGGATAAAATAAAGTTATTCATTTACAAACGCGGTCAGTCGCGGGTTTGATGCGAGATATTTGTCTAGGCGGAATTTAAATGAATCAACGGTGCTGCAGTCTATAACGTCTCGGGGAAGCCCATTCCACAAGTTGATAACTCGATTGAAGAAGAAATTCTTAGATTCGTGTGAGTTAAAAGATTTACCAATAATTTTGCAACCGTTTCCCCACGTGTAATTAGATTGGTCGATAGTGAAGTACTTACTACAGTTCATATTGTCGATGCCTTTGATGATTTTGAACACTTGAATTAAGTCACCTCTTAATCTGCGCTGGGTTAAAGGAAATATATTTAATTCTCTAAGACGCTCTTCGTATGGTTTGTTCTTTAGGCTAGGTATCATTTTGGGAACTCTACGTTGAACTCGTTCTAGCTTGTTTATGTCTTTTTGGTAATAAGGGCACCAGCATTGAACGCAGTATTCCAGAAGAGGGCGGACTAAGGAATTGTAGAGGGTTAGGATTACGTCTTTGGATTTATGCTCAAATGATCTGCCTATAAAGCCAATTATTTTGTTTGCCTTCTTAACAACTTCTGAACATTGTTGACTCGGTTTTAGGTTACTCGATATTGTTACTCCCAGATCGGTTTCTCTGTTTACATTCTTAAGCTGAGTGCCATTCATCGAATAGTTTGCTTTCTCATTTAGGTATCTATATGTAGTACTTTACATTTATCCGCATTGAAACTCATTTGCCAAATTTGGGCCCAATGTGACAATTTATCTAGATTGTGTTGCATATCGTCAACTTGATCTTTTGAGAGTACGCTATTTGCAATTTTTGGTATCGTCAGCAAATTTTGAGATTGTACAGGTGAGACCCTCATCTATGTCGTTGATGTAAATTAGAAAGATAATTGGTCCTAGTACCGATCCCTGGGGTACCCCGCTACTTACATTGGTCCATTTAGATGCCTTACCGTTTATGACTACTCTTTGCTTTCTGTCGCTGAGCCAATTTTCTATCCATTTCAACACACCGTCTTGTATTCCATGCGCTTTTAGTTTTAGCAGTACACGTTTGTGGGGAACTTTGTCAAAGGCCTTTTGAAAATCAAGGTATATAATATCGACAGCTTTACTCTCATCGTAGAGGTTGAGGATATCGTGGAAGAAGTCTAAGAGGTTTGTTAAACAGGAACGTTTTTTACGAAAGCCGTGTTGAGTATCTTTAAGTAGATATGTTTCAGAAGTGTGATGACGAATCAATTGAACTACCAAGGTTTGTGACAGCTAACCATGAAGCATTTCCTCCGTCATATGGTTATGAAATAATTGGTGGATATATTGCGAAGCTAACTGATCAAATTGATGAACTGAAAAGTGAAGTACAGGGAATAAAGGATACAAGACTGAACAGTATTAGTATGTTGGATGATCAGTTCGTTATTAAGGAGGAATTATTAGAAATTAAAGGTATGCTGAAGCAAATGAAGCAAAAAGACATGTGGGAATCAGTGAAGCGAGACAGTATCATAGTTGAAAATGTTGACAAACTTTTTAAGGATGCCAACAAGAAATCGGTGAATAATTGTAACCTTAGTGATGAGATACATGAACTTTTATCTACTGTAGGAAATCCATCTGCGCCTACCTTGTCACAAATATCGAATAATGACCATGTGAATTTTGAAAAGAGCGATGATTATGAACAATAGTGTTTCTCCTCTTGTATTACCGAGCTACAGTGACATTTTGTGTAAGGAGAGTGAAACAAGTGATGCAGTCTCATTTACCGGCTTCACTGCAAGACCCAGAGCACTGACACAATTATCTGCTGAACCAATATTAGAGACGAGAGTAACCAAGCAAAAACATGGAGCAATGAATAAACAAAATCGAGACACCCCAAACAAGAAAATATCAAGACCTGGATATATTCCTTCGGAGGAGATGGTTAAGGAAGCTGGCACCACCAATACTGAGGAAGGAGGATCAAGAATTGGCATCACTGATGGAGATGATAAAGGTTCAAGAGCTGGCACCAGTGTTACCGGCCGTGGCATGACAGGGTTTGGCACCACTGTCATGGAGGATGGAAGATCGGAACATCACACCACCATTGTGGATAAAGAAGGATACACCTTGGTAGGAAGAAAACGACATTATCAGGGAGTTAAGGCCGCTTCGGAATCAAGACAACGTAAACCTATTGGTGTAAGAGGTACAAAGACATTCAGCAACACAAAGTTTAAAGGCATCGTAGAACTGTAGATATATACATAGGAAATGTTGGTCTAAAATCTGATAGTGATGACATTCTCGACTTCACAAAAAATGAACTAAAAGTTGAGGCCATTAAATGCATCGAGTTAGAATCTTTACAAGCTAAAAAAGATTGGAAGTCTTTCAAACTGACAGTCACACTAGAAGATAGGGAACAATTACTTCAACCGGAATGCTGGCCAAAACATGTTAATGTGAGAAAGTTTATATGGCTAAATCAAAGACTTCTGTATAAATTGTAGTTAATTTCAAAATATGGTTAGTATTGCTTCTTATAATTGTAACTCTGTAAGAAATAATATAGAAACAGTACGCAAGTTAACCTTAAAATATGATATGATTTTATTACAAGAATTAATGTTGCTCAAGGATGATATTCCCTTTATGAACACTATAAACGAATCTTTTGACTGCATATCCAGCGTTGAAGACCGAACTAATGAGGAAATAATAGAGGGTAGGCCGTCGAAAGGGGTGGCGATAATGTGGAACAAAAAATTAAGTAATAAGATTGAGTCAGTGTTTTGCGATGACAGAATTGTAGGTGTAACATTGAAGACAAAAATACGAACATATTTAATTATTAATGTGTATCTGCCTTGCGATAAACAGAATGATGATAGCATAGATGAATATAGACAGTCACTTGCTGTTTTAGAAAATTTCATTGAACAAAATATTAACAATATTGTTATTAGTGGTGATTTTAATGCAAATTACTGTAAAGGCAGATTCTGGGAAGAGCTATTGAACCTAATTGATAATAAAAGCCTATGTGTTATTGATGAAGTGTTACCGGACGAAACTTTTACTTATTTGTCTCCTGGTAATAACTCTACTAGTTGTTGTTGTTCCCCAAGCTGCCTGGCCGAACAGCCCCAAGGCCCCGAGCAATTCCAAGGCCATAACCGAGTGCCCCCACAGAACCCTCCCCGCCGACCACAATAAAGCCTGGGTGACCGAAGCCACTCCATGGCGGGGGGCTGAGGAGGGTGCGGAAACGCCCGGGAAACCAAAGCCCCACCCAGGGCCCTGTGCCCCTCAGCAATTATGAAGAGAAAGTTGAGGGGCAAGGGAAAAATGTGACGCTTGGGCTTCCAATCTTGGTAGATTGGGAGGTCAATCCACGGAAGAGACGCCGTCACTTGAGATCTAGAAAATATATAAGTTAAAGGAAAAGTCAGAGTAAGCTATGGGTATGGCAGAGATTGCTCAGCTCTCACTCTGATAGACCAGCCCATCACCACATGACTAGTTGGTTAGATCATTTAATAACTTCGGATAATATGAACACTTATATTACTGACATTAATGTACGATATGACCTGGCCTTATATGATCATTTTCCATTAGTTTTTAAAATTAATATTAATTTAGACAATATAAAAATTATTCCTGAATCTAAGTTTTCTAGCTTCATAAACTGGAAGTTATTTACATCAAATGATGTTGTTACAAACTATAAAGACAAAATGAGTGAGACTATTGTACAGTCTGATTTAATGAACTTTAGTTGTTTAGATTGTTGTACATACAAATGTGAAAACAATAGTCATATTGCAGAATTGAATTACATTTATAACTCACTTGTAAGTATACTGAAAGAGTCGTCTGAGGAATATGCAATTGAAAGTACAAAAAATTATCAGATAAAACCAGGATGGAATGACCATGTTGGTGGGTTGTATAAAAATGCTAGAGAACATTTCTTAAAATGTAAAGAAAATGGCTGTCCTGTATATGGTGATTTACTTGACAATATGACATCTTCCAAGAAACTGTTTAAGAATGCATTAAAATATATTAAAAATAATGAAATCAATATTAGAAATGATAAATTAGCTGAGTCTTTAAGCAATAAAAGATATAATGCATTCTGGAAAGAAGTCAGGAAAACTAAAAATAATAAGTGTTATTTAAATGTTAAAATTGAAGGTGAATGTGACTCCAGTAAAATTGCCGAGAAATTTTCGCAGAATTTTAAAAACGTTTTTCATGACAGCAAATGCCAGAAAAGAGATAAATATGAACTTATAAGAGATAAGTTAAATGTGCATGTGCAAAGAGGCAAATTATTGGGAATTATCAACACCAAAGATGTTTGTTTGGCATTATCTGAGCTAAATTGGGTCATTGGCCATGATATCATTCATTCTAATCATGTGAAGTTTTGTTCTGAAAGCGCGGTAAGACTAATTGCTAAAATATTTTCATCATTTATTGCACATGGACATTTGCCTGATGAGATGACGTCCGGACTTATTTTGCCCCTTATTAAAGATAAATATAAAGATCAAAGCTCCTTGGATAATTATAGACCTATTATATCATCGCCAGTTTTATTAAAATTATTTGAATATTGCTTAAAATATAAAATTTTGCATTATGTGAACTTTAATGAGAGGCAGCATGGGTTTAGGGCTAATCACTCTACATCCTCAGCGTGCTTGGTTTTTAAAGAAACAATTTTAAGATACAGATTAGAAGACTCAAATGTTTATACAGCTTTCATTGATTTTAAAAAAGCTTTTGATAAAGTTAATCATTTCACATTAATAAGTAAACTTATTGAAGCAGGTATTCCACACTTTTATGCGAACATAATATTATATCTTTATAGAAATCAACTGGTTGCTACTAAGCATAAAGACTCAATATAAAAACCCTGGAAAATAATGAATGGAGTAAGACAGGGAGGAGTCTTGTCTCCGATATTATTTAATCTTTATATAGATAAGCTGATTGAAAAAGTGTCTAAATGTAAAAAGGGGTGCACACTAGGAAATATATCAAGTAATATTAGTGCTTACGCTGACGATATTGTTGTATTAGCACCATCGTCATCGGGATTACAGTTTTTACTAAATATGCTTGGAAATGAAGCAAAAGAAATTGATATTGACATAAATATTAATAAATCATCATGCATGTATTTCAAAGACAATAAAGATAAAAAACTTAAAGCCAAAGTTGATGCTATGTGGAAAGATATTGAATGTTGTTAATGAACAAAAGTATCTAGGGTTTATAATAGATGATAATTTAAATAATGACAGACGTAATTAGGTGTCGTAACAAGTTTTATAATTAATTTAATTGTATTTTACGTAAATTTTCTAATGTTAATGTTAGGGTTTTTACTCAGTTGTTCCAAAGTTACTGCTCAGGTTTTTATGGTTCTGAATTATGGTTTTATAACAAAAAGTGCAAACTTCCTCTTAATCAATTTGCAATTGGTTACCACAAAGCAATAAAGAAAATGCTGAAATTAAAATATTGGGAAAGTAATCATCATGCATGTGAATTGGCTGGACTAATGACATTTAATCATTTAATGAATTGGTTAAAAATTAGATTTGCTCACAAATGTCTCCTAAAACCTTGCAAGTTTTTACAGAAATGTTTATTAAACCTTGATGAATACCTATCGTTAGGAAAGGAAGTTAACCATATCCTATTACATGAATATGACGTATCAGATTTGAAAACTAATGATATAAATGCTATCAAGTCAAGAATTATGTTTGTACAAAACCATGAACCTAGAATGCGGTAATGTATGAGGTTACTGTTATCTCTATTGTATATATGTAAAAAGTTAATTGTGTTGCCTTTTATGAAATAAAGATTTGAGTCTGAGTCTATCTGTATATATGTAAAATGTTACCATGTAACCTTTTATGAAATAAAGAATTAACTAACTAACTAACTAACTATCTATATCTATCTATCTATCTATCTATCTATCTATCTATCTATCTATCTATCTATCTATCTATCTATCTCTCTCTCTCTCTCTCTCTCTCTCTCTCTCTCTCTCTCTCTCTCTCTCTCTCTCTCTCTCTCTCTCTCTCTCTCTCTCTCTCTCTCTCTCTCTCGTTAAGGGGAGAGTTTTTTGTTTTTCTGGATACCCTGCTCCCTTATGTTTAGCCCCGTTAGTTGTAAGATATTTAGATGTTCACCCCATTACTTTGGTTGGATTTCAAGACCTTCCATCCCCTTCATTTACCACTATTAAGACCTTTCTTGCCATCTAGGTGTCAAGTGTCTCCTGGCGAGGGATAGTGAGCCTGTGTTAAGGGGAAACTGCCATCGGCCGCGACATTTACCAACGAAAAATATACAAATTTATCTCAAACGAGGGTCTTTGTGTTTTATTTTATTTTTTATTATTAGTATTATTAATATTTGTTTTTATTATTCTTGTTAAAACTTGATAGAGGTCTAGGGAGCAAACTACCCCCCCCCCCCTTAAAGAGAACTGCTCTATAATTTAAGTCATAGGAAGAGGGAAATACTGATTCTGGGAGAGAGTTCCAGAGCTCAGCTGTTGAATAGAAGAATGATTTAGAATAACGTTTCACTCGTGACTTGGAGAGTTGCACAGAGTAGGGGTGGGATTGTATTGCAAGACGGGTGCTACGTGCTTTACGAAGAGGGGTGGTATACACAGAGCAAGCTCTAAAGGAACACTGATTATTGTAATAGCGGTAGAATAGCGAGAGAGATGCAACATTGCGGCGAAGAGAGAGAGATTGCAGAGAATTGGTGAGTGGACGTGCGTTAATGAGACGGAAGGCTTTCTATGTCGGCCATCACTATTTGATCGTCTCTAGTTAAGGGGAGGCAGACCGTTTTTCTGGATCCCCTTCACCCTAATAGTTAGCCTCACTAGTTTTGACATTATAAGACGTTAGGTCCATTAGTTTGGCGATTTTAACACCTTTAGCCCTATTTCGTTGTCAATTGTAAGACCTTTCGTGCCATTTAGGTGTCAATTTTTTCCTGGCGAGCGATAGCGAGCCTGCAATTTCAAGAGGAACCGGCCTTCGACCGGAAAATTGTTCTACCGAAAAATGTACAAATTTATCTTGAAGGGGGGTCTAGGGGGTGTTTTTCTAAGCTTGATGGAGGTCTAGGGAGGTAACTAAACAAATATATAAATACATGAATTAATAGACCAAACAAACGGTCAGTCTCCCCTTAACCCGTGGAGCCCCGGCTAGTTTTGTAATGTTTGCGCACCAGAACCCGGCCGGTTTTCAAAAAATGGTTTTATTCCAGAAACAATAGCGAATGGGTTAGGAATGAAGGAAAAACCACGAAAAACCGCTCAAAAAGCTTAAAAAATGGTCCTACAGAGCACCCGAAAACGGATTTTACAAGAGTAAAAAATTGAAGGCAATTATCCCAAAAAAACAGGTTATTGCGTGCTCGCGCGCACGCACGTGGACTTTGAGAGTTTTCAACCATCGGCACGATTGCGTGGGATACGTACACAGTTCCCATACAAACCTGAGCCCTCTTGAGTGGCTACACCTGAGGTTACGGTCAGCGCAATTAGGGTGACGCGTCAGGCGCGTCTCTGGGGCTGTGCGTTACATACATCGCCGACGCGTCAGACGCGTCGCTGGGGCTGTACGGGTTAATGGGCCTATTCCGCTTTATATTTATCAGCTGTTGTTTACGTAGCTATACTTATACATGCTTTGGGTTGTCGGTGCTCTTTTGAGACTTCGATAATTATAGGGAATAGACTTCGATAATTATGTGGAATAGACTTCGATAATTATAGGGAATAGACTTCGATAATTATGTGGAATAGACTTCGATAATTATAGGGAATAGACTTCGATAATTATAGGGAATAGACTTCGATAATTATAGGGAATAGACTTCGATAATTATGTGGAATAGACTTCGATAATTATAGGGAATAGACTTCGATAATTATAGGGAATAGACTTCGATAATTATAGGGAATAGACTTCGATAATTATAGGGAATAGACTTCGATAATTATAGGGAATAGACTTCGATAATTATGTGGAATAGACTTCGATAATTATAGGGAATAGACTTCGATAATTATGTGGAATAGACTTCGATAATTATAGGGAATAGACTTCGATAATTATGTGGAATAGACTTCGATAATTATAGGGAATAGACTTCGATAATTATAGGGAATAGACGCGCAGCGTTATTATACATAATTTATTAGGGGGAGATATCGACTTGAGTGATTTTTTTCTGGACCCCTTTCTCCCACATGTTTAGCCCCATTGCTTTTGAGATTTTAAGACGGTCGCCCCATTAGTTTGGCGATTTTAAGAACATTCGCCCCATTTCTGTCAATTTTAAAGACCTTTCCTGCCATTCAGGTGTCGATTTTTTCCTGGCGTGCGATAGCGAGCCTGTAATTTAAGAAGAACCGGCCTTCGGCCGGGAAATTTTTCTACCGAAAAATGTACAAATTTATCTTGAAAGGGGGTCAAGGGGGTGTAATTTCAAGCTTGATGGAAGTCTAGGAAACACACTAAAAACCTCCCCTTAAGGAAAGTGAAGCTCTATGGAATCCTTATAATATACTCACATAGATTCCGTTGTGGGTGAATATTTTTGATAAGTTTTGTAACACTCGATTTTGTTGATAAAAATAGAGTCTCGCGCGTAAACAAACTTCTTCTTCTTCATCATCACGTTTAGCGGATCTACTATTGTGTTGTGTCCTGGTGCCCCTAATGCCAAGCAGATATCGATAAACTTGAACGAGTTCAACGTAGAGTTACCAAAATGATACCTATATCTAAGAAACAAACCATACGAGGAGCGTCTTAGAGAAATAAGTCTGTTTACTTTAACCCAGCGCAGATTAAGAGGTGACCTAATTCAAGTCTTCAAAATCATCAAAGGCATCGACAATATGAATTGCAATAAGCACTTTACGGTCGACCAATCAAACTACACACGGGTGAATGTTTGCAAAATTATTGGTAAATCTTTTAACTCGCACGAGTCTAAGAGAATTTCTTCTTCAATCGAGTTGTTACGTGTGGAATGGGCTTCCCCAGATGTTATAGACTGCAGTACCGTTTATTCTTTTAAACTTCGCCTAGACAAACACCGTGCTTTAAATCCACGGCTGACTGTTTGTGTTTACTAACTACTGTCCCTTACTAACATCTAATCCTGCCACGGACATTTGTCCCAGGGCAGTCTTTCCTTTCCATTTGTCACCTACCCACTCTAAACCACTGTTTGGACACGACCATCAGTGGTTTGGAGGGCAAGCAGCCTTGAGGGGTCACTGGTCCTGTTGTTGCTTGATTTCATTTGTACTCTTTTGTATAGAATTAGTTCGGGTTTGTTTTACTTTGATTCGCGACATGTAACTCCAGGGTCTGTTTATTTTCGTTAATATATTTTTTGGCTTTACGTAGTAGATCTATGAATCTTATTCGTTCTTCATCATTTTCCAAGGTTATAAATCTTCCATGAGCAAGCAAACAGTCTGCAATCTCTGTATTCCATGAACAAGCAAACAGTCTGCAATCTCTGTATTCCATGAGCAAGCAAACAGTCTGCAATCTCTGTATTCCATGAGCAAGCAAACAGGCTGCAATCTCTGTATTCCATGAGCAAGCAAACAGTCTGCAATCTCTGTATTCCATGAGCAAGCAAACAGGCTGCAATCTCTGTATTCCATGAGCAAGCAAACAGTCTGCAATCTCTGTATTCCATGAGCAAGCAAACAGTCTGCAATCTCTGTATTCCATGAGCAAGCAAACAGTCTGCAATCTCTGTATTCCATGAGCAAGCAAACAGTCTGCAATCTCTGTATTCCATGAGCAAGCAAACAGTCTGCAATCTCTGTATTCCATGAGCAATCAAACAGTCTGCAATCTCTGTATTCCATGAGCAAGCAAACAGTCTGCAATCTCTGTATTCCATGAGCAAGCAAACAGTCTGCAACCTCTGTATTCCACCATTTAGGCTTATCAGTATGGAATGAACGTCGGGTTTTCAATGGTATGCACGCTTGTACCGCTTTGAAGTAAGTGGTAGTGACAAATGCCAAGGATTTATTTGTCATTATTGTTGCTCCAATAGCTCCAATCAGGTTCTTTAAGTATTGCTCTGAGTTTATGAAAGGTGAACGAGAGAGAGAGAGAGAGAGAGAGAGAGAGAGAGTACAAAGGAGTACAAAGGAAATCAAGCAACAACAGGTCTAGTGACCCTTCTAGGCTGCTTGTCCTCCAAAACACTGAGGATCAAGTGTCCAAACAGTGGTTTAGAGTGGGTAAGGGAACATTGGAAAGGGAACTACTGCCCTAGAACTAATGTCCGTGGCAGGATTAGGAAGTTAGTAGGGGACAGATGGGTTAGTAACTGAGGGGGGTATACAATAAAGTTATTCATTTACAAACGCAGTCAGTCGCGGGTTTGATGCGAGATATTTGTCTAAGCGGAGTTTAAATGAATCAACGGTGCTGCAGTCTATAACGTCTCGGGGAAGCCCATTCCACAAGTTGACAACTCGATTGAAGAAGAAATTCTTAGATTCGTGTGAGTTAAAAGATTTACCAATAATTTTGCAACCGTTTCCCCGCGTGTAATTAGATTGGTCGATAGTGAAGTACTTACTACAGTTCATATTGTCGATGCCTTTGATGATTTTGAACACTTGAATTAAGTCGCCTCTTAATCTGCGCTGGGTTAAAGGAAATAGATTTAATTCTCTAAGACGCTCTTCGTATGGTTTGTTCTTTAGGCTAGGTATCATTTTGGTAACTCTACGTTGAACTCGTTCTAGCTTGTTTATATCTTTTTGGTAATAAGGGCACCAGGATTGAACGCAGTATTCCAGAAGAGGGCGGACTAAGGAATTGTAAAGGGTTAGGATAACATCTTTGGATTTATGCTCAAATGACCTGCCTATAAAGCCAATTATTTTGTTTGCCTTCTTAACAACTTCTGAACATTGTTGACTCGGTTTTAGGTTACTCGATATTGTTACTCCCAGATCGGTTTCTTTGTTTACATTCTTAAGCTGAGTGCCATTCATCGAATAGTTTGCTTTCTCATTTAGGTATCCGATATGTAGTACTTTACATTTATCCGCATTGAAACTCATTTGCCAAATTTGGGCCCAACATGACAATTTATCTAGATTGTGTTGCATATCGTCAACTTGTTCTTTTGAGAGTACGCTATTTGCAATTTTTGTATCGTCAGCAAATTTCGAGACTGTACAGGTGAGACCCTCATCTATGTCGTTGATGTAAATTAGAAAGAGAATTGGTCCTAGTACCGATCCCTGGGGTACCCCACTACTTACATTGGTCCATTTAGATGCCTTACCGTTTATGACTACTCTTTGCTTTCTGTCGCTGAGCCAATTTTCTATCCATTTCAACACACCGTCTTGTATTCCATGCGCTTTTAGTTTTAGCAGTAATCGTTTGTGGGGAACTTTGTCAAAGGCCTTTTGAAAATCAAGGTATATAATATCTACAGCTTTACTCTCATCGTAGAGGTTGAAGATATCGTGGAAGAAGTCTAAGAGGTTTGTTAAACAGGAACGTTTTTTACGAAAGCCGTGTTGAGTATCTTTAAGTAAGTTATTTGCCTCTAAGTGATTTACGAGTCTGTCTCTTATGACCGTTTCTAGCATTTTACATACAATTGAGGTTAAGCTAATTGGACGATAGTTACTGGGTAGGGATTTGCTGCCTTTTTTGAATATCGGTGTTACGTTGGCTAGCTTCCACTGATCAGGCATAGTCCCAGACTGCAAGGATTCATTGAATAGCAATGTCAGTGGTTTGGAGAGCTCATCCTTAGCTTCCTTTAGAACTCTAGGTGAGATTGTATCAGGTCCAGGCGTTTTATTTACCTTGAGTTTATCTAAACAATTCAATACTTCTCTCTCTGTAACGGTGATATTGCTTAGAACATCTGAATTATCAATCTGAATCGGCGATGGTGTAGGGATATCACTGAGGTCTTCGGTTGTAAAAACTGATGCGAAGAAGGTATTGAGGGCATTACTCATTTGTACTTCGTCTTTGGTGTATTCTCCATTTTCATCGACTAACGGTCCAACAGTTGAAGTAACTACTTTTTTCTTTCTGATATAACTATAGAATTCTTTCGGGTTTGTTTTACTTTGATTCGCAACATGTAACTCCAGGGTCTTTTTACTTTGCTTAATTAACTTTTTGGCTTTGCGTCGTAGCTCTACAAATTTCACCCGTTCTTCGTCATTTTGTGAGGATTTTAATCTATCATTAGCAAATTTTTTAGCAAGCAGACAGTCTGAAATATCTTTATTCCACCATTTGGGCTTATCATTTTGGCCTGGACGCCGTATTTTCGATGGTATGCAGTCTTGCACTGCCTTAAGGTAAGTGGTTGTGAAACACTCCCAAGATGTATTTATGTCGTTATTGTTAGTCAGAAAGCTCCAGTCAGTTTCTTTAAGTTTTGATTTAAGTTTATGAAAATTTGCTTTCTTGAAATTAGGGACTTTCTCAATGCTGCTATTTGATTTGTTACTAGTAAACTTTAAAGTGAAAGTTATCGTACGATGGTCGCTGTTACTGAATTCATCACCAACATTCAAATTCTCAATTAATTCTTCTTTTGTTGCGAGTACAAGGTCAAGCACATTATTACCACGGGTCGGAGATTGTACAAATTGAAAAAGTGAACTCTCTTGCAAGTTAGCATATAGGTCGTGTCCAGAGTGTGAAGTAAGAATATCGCCCCATTTAGTCACGGGTAAGTTGAAATCGCCAAGAATTACGGTATCTTGTATGTTAGTTATTTCTGCAATTTGTTCATAAATTTCACTGTCAGTTTGCACTGATTGAGATGGGGGTCTGTATAATAAAGCTAGTGTTATTTTAGTTCCTCGTTTATTATTTAATAGTACGTAAGATATGTCTATATTTGCAATTTGAGGTTTTGACATTAAGACGGGATTAAGACTTTCCTTTATAAAAAACAGAACTCCTCCTCCATTTCTATTGATCCGACTTTTCTCAAACATTGTATAACCAGGAAGCGTATATTCGGCTAAAAAGTCTCTGTCTTCCGTATTTAACCAAGATTCTGTAATGCCGATTATATCATAATGTTCTGTAAACACGATTTCCTCTAGATCTGAAAATTTATTGCGTATGCTACGAGCATTTACATAAAACACCTTAAGAGTATTAGAGTTGGATGTTACTGATTCTGCGTTGTCTGAATTTTCAGTTCGTATTTGACTTACACTACCCTGTCTTGGGTCTGGTTGACCCCGTTTTTTGAACGGAAATCCTTGACTGCATCGTTCAGCAGACGACCAAGACGTGCAGCTCCTACTTCATTGAGATGTACACCATCTCCTGAAAACAAAGATTTATCATAGTAAAAATTATCCCACGTGTCGACAAAGCCGATGTTCTCCTCCCTGCAGAGTTTGGCTAGTCGGCGATTTGTACTGGTAGCTATGTTGTAGAATCGGTTTTCTACATCAATCCGGGGAACAATTCCTGAAATTAAGATTCTATTAGATTTTTCCTTGAAGGACCTGATCAGCCGCCGGTACTTGCAAAGTAGTTCCTCTGACCGCGTCCGTTGGACATCGTTAGATCCAACGTGGATGATGTACGTAGTGCTTGCGGGGGCGAGCCTGGAAACCTCTTCCAGAGCCGCAACAATGTCGTCCACGCCGCCACCTGGGATACAGAATCGCTTTCTGGTCCTGGGTGCCCTGGCGCAGAACTCGGTTAGTTGGCCACGGACCATGGAGTCGCCCACAAGCCGAACTTCTTCCGTTTCCTCTTCCTCGTCAATAGCCAGAATTTTGAAGCGGTTTTGGCATGTTGTCGGGATGACCTTCCTGGTACTGGTACTGGGATGGACATTGTTTCTCACTAACTGAAAGTTGTCCTGGGGGGGAGTGAGAGTAGAGTCATTATTATTATCTGCAACATCTAAGGTAGCTGCTGGTGTGGGTACCGGTACTGTATGCACTGGAATGGCGGTTGACATAGTAGTGGTTTCTTGGGCCGAGGGCACTCCTACGTTGAGTGTGGCAAATTCTTGAAGGGATTCAAGCTTCGTAGTCAGGGCATCGATCTTGCGGTGAGCTGCATTCAATTCATCCGCAATCTTCTCTCGGAGCTGGCAAAA
>JBAKBP010023014.1:0-37729 GCA_037953745.1 Lithodes maja | reverse complement strand
GTGATAGCGAAAGAACTCGTACCAATGGTTTCAAATTAGATAAATTTCGTTTCAGAAAAGATATAGGCAAATATTGGTTTGGTAACAGAGTTGTAGATGGGTGGAATGGACTACCAAGTGCTATAGTGGGATTAAAAACGATTGGGAGCTTTAAGATAAAATTGGATAAGCATATGGACGAGAAGGGTTGGGTGTGAAGGGGGATCAGCAGGGTTGGGCCAATCAGCGCTCTGCAGACCCCCGTAATCCTGCGTTAATCTCTAACCGTTTTGGTAAGATGATCCTCAGGGTATTAGAGTGTTGAGCCTATAATTGGGCTTTGTAATTGGGGTTGTGTGGGACAGGGATCTGCCTTGCTTAGGCCAATCGGCTTTCTGCAGACTCCCATTTTCTTATGTTCTTATGCTAATTATAAGGGTAAAGACTACACCACCTGATAATAATAATAATAGACTATTTCATACAGTTTAGATAGGATCTGTGGGAATTATATGGGTAAAGACTACATCCCCTGATAATAATAATAATAGATTATTTCATACAGTTTAGATAGGATCTGTGGGAATTATATGGGTAAAGACTACATCAACTAACCCTCCAACTTCCATATACCCTTCCTAATCTGAAAAAATCGTCAAATTATAGCCAGCAAACAGAAAAGAAACGCGTAATCGGATCTCGAAAGGATCAATTATTTTTCTTTGTGTCATGGTTCTCCTAATTTGCATAATCGCCTGTATTAATCTCATCATTATCCTATCAGTCATCTTCTCTATTTTTAAGGGGAGATGGGTCGTTTTTCTGGGCCCCCTTCTTCCTCATGTTTAGCCTCATTTAGTTTTCAGATTTTATGACGTTCGGCTCGTTAGTTTGGCAATTATAAGACGTTTCGGCCCATTTTGTTGCCAATATTAAGACTTCGTGTCATTTAGGTGTCGATTTTTTTCCTGGCGCGCGATAGCGAGCCTGTAATTTAAGAGGAACCGGCCGACTATCGAATAATGTACAAACGTATCTTCAAGGAGGGTCGGGGGGGGGGGGGGGGGGGGGGGTTTGGTAAGCTTGATGAAGGTCTACGGAGGAAACTAATAAACTGATAAAAAGAAATATAAAAGAGGAAATAAATACGCCCCTCCCCCCTTTTAAGGAGAGGTATTTAGTTAGTTCCCTAGACCTCCATCAAGCTTAAAATTACACCCCCTTGAGTCCCTTTCAAGATAAATTTGTAAATTTTTCGGTAGAAAAATGTCTCGGCCGAAGGACGGTTCCTCTTAAATTACAGGCTCGCTATCGCTCGCCAGGATAAAATCGACACCTGAATGGCACGAAAGGTCTTAATATGGGGTGAAAGTTCTTAAAATCGCTAAACTAATGGGGCAAACGTTTTATAATATCAACAGCAATGGGGCTAAACATGAGGGAGAAAGGGGTCAAGAAAAAAATCCCTCAAGTGGAGATCTCCCCTTAAGTAAATATAAGTGTCTTCGTAATTAAGTTTGTTCTGGAGCTCTTTGTCATTTCATTAGTTTGCATTAATTATTGAAAGTGGTCGTCAATTCTATTTTATCAGGTTTCCCGTCTTATGAATATTAATTGGATTATCCTCTGTATATTTTATTGCGTTACTTATCACTCTTAAGGGGGGTCACGGGCTTTTTTTATATTTCTCTCCGTTTCTCTCTTTGCCTGCCTTGTATCCATTCGGCCCCATTCAGCCAACTGTTTTAAGACGTTTATCCCCATCCAGGTGTCGATATTATCTCCCTAGCGAGCGATAGCGAGCCAGTATTGTATGGAGAAATCCGGCTTCGCCGGAGAAATTTTTCTATCGAAAAATGTACAAATCTAGCTTGCTGTCAAAACAAAAATATATATATGCTGGCTCGCTACCGCTCACCAGGAAAATTTGACACCTGGATGGGGGTAAACGTCTTAAAACAGTAGGCTGAATGTGGCCGAATGGATACACGCCAAAGAGCGAGGGAGAGAAAGATAAGAAAAGCGAGGTGGGCTCCCTTAATGTGAGCATATGTAATAGAAGGGGACTAAATTTTAATTAATTATGAGATTCCCTGCTTATTATTATCCTAATTGTTTATCATAGGAGGGATATAGTTGCTTTTTCAGCCCCCCCCCCCTTCTCCCTCATGTTTTGCCCCATTAATTTGGAGATTTTAAGACGTTCGTTCCATTGGTAGGCGATTTTAAGACGTTTTGCCCCATTTTGATGTCAATATTAAGACCTTTCGTTCCATTTAGGTGTCGATTTTTTTCCTGTGGAGCGATAGCGATCGGTCTGTAATATTAGGAGGAACCGAGCCTTCCGGGACAATTTTTCTACCGAATATTTATATAATTTATGTTGAAAGGGGGTCTAGGTGGTGTTTTTTAAAGCTTGATTGAGATCTAATGAGAAGACCCAAATATAAGTTAATAAATAAATAAATATGCCAAAAAACGAGCATTACTTCTTTAACAACCTTCCTCCATCAACGGTATTGTCCATGTATCTTCATTTGTGTATCAGTATCGTTATTTACTTCTAATATTGCCACTTTACTGTATCTGTGTCTTATTTTCTGTATTCGTTAACTAAACCTGGCATAATGATTAGAAGTATTGTTGTTATCAAGGTCGTCATTGATTTGCTCTCTCTCTCTCGCTCTAGGAGGAGGAGGAGGAGGAGGAATGGAAGAGAAAAGGGAAGGGGTGTAGGATTGTGTGGACGAAACAAAAAGAAGGAGGAAGATTAGGAGAGCAAACTAGGAGAATCAGGAAGTAGTGTAGGATTATAAGGAAGAGGAGGGAGAGGAGAATTAGGGGAGCAACCTAGGAGAAACAGGAAGTAGTGTAGGATTATGAGGAAGAAGAGGAGAATAGAGGAGGAGGAGGAAGAGGTGGAGACGAAGGGAGAGCAAGACACGGAAGGAGAGGAGGAGGAAGAAGAAGAATGGGAGGAAGAGGTGGAGACGAAGGGAGAGCAAGACACGGAAGGAGAGGAGGAGGAAGAAGAAGAATGGGAGGAAGAGGTGGAGACGAAGGGAGAGCAAGACACGGAAGGAGAGGAAGAAGAAGAGGAGGAAGAGATGGAGGCAAAGGGAGAGGAAGACACGGAAGGAAAGGAAGAGGAAGAAGAAGAAGACGAAGAAGAGTAAGAGGTGGAGGCGAAGGGAGGACTAGACATGGAAGGAAAGGAACAGGAAGAAGAAGAAGAGGAGGAAGAGGTGGAGGCAAAGGGAGGGCAAGACACGGAAGCAGAGGAGGAGGAAGAAGAAGAAGAAGAGGAGGAAGAAGTGGAGGCGAAGGGAGAGCAAGACACGGAAGGAAAGGAGGGATTTACTCCATAATACCCGGGGATCTCAACCTCTGACGCGGACCAATTTATCTGTCCAAAGAAAGAAGGAAAAAGAAACATATATATATACTGTATACTGTATATTTCGCCAAAGTTTTCTTTTCCTTGCCCCGACTATCTGCGGTCTGGTTCATTGGGAGACGGTCTGGGATTGGTTTTGTTTCGGGTTTCGGTCTAGTTTGGTACATAGGGAGACGGTCCAGGATTTTTTTTTTTTTTTTTTTATTTATTTTTTTTTATTTTTTTTGTATTATTTAGTTTTTTTAGTTTTATTTATTTTTGATTTATTTACTTATTTTGCTTGGTCTAGTCTGGTTAATTGGGAGAAGGTCTAGGATTATTTTGTATATCATTTTAGTCAGTCAGTAGCCAGCCCTTACTCCCACAAGGGGTAGGGAAATCATTGTAAACTGCTCTACTGAAGAACTATTTAATACTTCTGAGGGAAGTTTGTTCCACGAAGAACACATTTTATATGTGGACAAAGTGTTCACGTATATTGATGCTGAACCATTTTTGGTTCAAATTTCCACCCACTGAGAGAGAGAGAGAGAGTACAAAGGAGTACAAAGGAAATCAAGCAACAACAGATCTAGTGACCCTTCTAGGCTGCTTGTCCTCCAAAACACTGAGGATCAAGTGTCCAAACAGTGGTTTAGAGTGGGTAAAGGAACATTGGAAAGGGAACTACTGCCCTGCCACTAACGTGGCAGGACTAGGAAGTTAGTAGGGGACATATGGGTTAGTAACTGAGGGGAGGATAAAGTTATTCATTTACAAACGCAGTCAGTCGCGGGTTTGATGCGAGATATTTGTCTAGGCGGAATTTAAATGAATCAACGGTGCTGCAGTCTATAACGTTTCGGGGAAGCCCATTCCACAAGTTGACAACTCGATTGAAGAAGAAATTCTTAGATTCGTGCGAGTTAAAAGATTTACCAATAATTTTGCAACCGTTTCCCCGTGTGTAATTAGATTGGTCGATAGTGAAGTACTTACTACAGTTCATATTGTCGATGCCTTTGATGATTTTGAACACTTGAATTAAGTCGCCTCTTAATCTGCGCTGGGTTAAAGGAAATAGATTTAATTCTCTAAGACGCTCTTCGTATGGTTTGTTCTTTAGGCTAGGTATCATTTTGGTAACTCTACGTTGAACTCGTTCTAGCTTGTTTATATCTTTTTGGTAATAAGGGCACCAGGATTGAACGCAGTATTCCAGAAGAGGGCGGACTAAGGAATTGTAAAGGGTTAGGATAACTTCTTTGGATTTATGCTCAAATGACCTGCCTATAAAGCCAATTATTTTGTTTGCCTTCTTAACAACTTCTGAACATTGTTGACTCGGTTTTAGGTTACTCGATATTGTTACTCCCAGATCAGTTTCTCTGTTTACATTCTTAAGCTGAGTGCCATTCATCGAATAGTTTGCTTTCTCATTTAGGTATCCGACATGTAGTACTTTACATTTATCCGCATTGAAACTCATTTGCCAAATTTGGGCCCAACATGACAATTTATCTAGATTGTGTTGCATATCGTCAACTTGTTCTTTTGAGAGTACGCTATTTGCAATTTTTGTATCGTCAGCAAATTTTGAGATTGTGCAGGTGAGACCCTCATCTATGTCGTTGATGTAAATTAGAAAGAGAATTGGTCCTAGTACCGATCCCTGGGGTACCCCGCTACTTACATTGGTCCATTTAGATGCCTTACCGTTTATGACTACTCTTTGCTTTCTGTTGTTGAGCCAATTTTCTATCCATTTCAACACACCGTCTTGTATTCCATGCGCTTTTAGTTTTAGCAGTAAACGTTTGTGGGGAACTTTGTCAAAGGCCTTTTGAAAATCAAGGTATATAATATCTACAGCTTTACTCTCATCGTAGAGGTTGAGGATATCGTGGAAGAAGTCTAAGAGGTTTGTTAAACAGGAACGTTTTTTACGAAAGCCGTGTTGAGTATCTTTAAGTATGTTATTTTCCTCTAAGTGATTTACGAGTCTGTCTCGTATGACCGTTTCTAGCATTTTACATACAACTGAGGTTAAGCTAATTGGACGATAGTTACTGGGTAGGGATTTGCTGCCTTTTTTGAATATCGGTGTTACGTTGGCTAGCTTCCACTGATCAGGCATAGTTCCAGACTGCAAGGATTTATTGAATAGTAATGTCAGTGGTTTGGAGAGCTCATTCTTAGCTTCCTTTAGAACTCTAGGCGAGATTGTATCAGGTCCTGGCGTTTTATTTACTTTGAGTTTATCTAAACAATTCAATACTTCTCTCTCTGTAACGGTGATATTGCTTAGAACATCTGAATTATCAATCTGAATCGGCGATGGTGTAGGGATATCACTGAGGTCTTCGGTTGTAAAAACTGATGCAAAGAAGGTATTGAGGGCATTACTCATTTGTACTTCGTCTTTGGTGTATTCTCCTTTTTCATCGACTAACGGTCCAACAGTTGAAGTAACTACTTTTTTCTTTCTGATATAACTATAGAATTCTTTCGGGTTTGTTTTACTTTGATTCGCAAAATGTAACTCTAAGGTCTTTTTACTTTGCTTAATTAACTTTTTGGCTTTGCGTCGTAGCTCTACAAATTTCACCCGTTCTTCGTCATTTTGTGAGGATTTTAATCTATCATTAGCAAATTTTTTAGCAAGCAGGCAGTTTGAAATATCTTTATTCCACCATTTGGGCTTATTATTATGGCCTGGACGCCGTATTTTCGATGGTATGCAGTCTTGCACTGCTTTTAGGTAAGTGGTTTCGAATAACTTCCAAGATGTATTTATGTCGTTATTGTTAATTAAAAAGCTCCAGTCAGTTTCTTTAAACATAGCTCTAAGTTTATGGAAGTTTGCTTTCTTGAAATTAGGGACTTTTTCGATGCTACTATTTGGTTCGTTACTAGTAAACTTTAAAGTGAAAGTTATCGTACGATGGTCGCTGTTACTGAATTCATCACCAACATTCAAATTCTCTATCAATTCTTCTTTTGTTGCAAGTACAATGTCAAGAACGTTATTACCACGGGTCGGCGTTCGAACAAATTGATAAAGCGAACTCTCTTGCAAGTTCGTATACAAGTCATGTCCGGAGTGTGAAGTAAGAGTATCGCCCCACTTGGTCACAGGTAAATTAAAGTCGCCAAAAATTACGGTATCTTGTGAGTTACTTACATCTGCAATTTGTTCGTAAATTTCTCGGTCAGTTTGCACTGATTGAGCTGGAGGTCTGTATATTAACGCAAGTATTATTTTTGTACCTTTATTATTCTTTATTAGCACAAAAGATGTGTCGACGTTCACAATTTGAGGTTTTGACACGAGGGTCGGGTTAAGACTTTCTTTGATATAAAATAAAACGCCACCTCCATTTTTATTTATTCGGCTGTTCTCAAACATTACATAACCGGGAAGTGAATACTCTGCTAAAAAGTCTCTATCTTCTGTATTGAGCCAAGATTCTGTTATGCCAATCACATCATAATTTTCTGTAAACACTAGTTCCTCTAAATCTGAAAATTTATTGCGTATGCTACGAGCGTTTGCATAGAAAACCTTTAAAGTTGCGGTTTTAGAACTCGCAGAACGTTCTTTCATCGAATTTTTGGTTCTGGTCGGATCTACATTTACATTCATCGCTGTCCTCGGTCCTCGGTCGTTATCCCTGACAGTTTTGAATTTGGGTCGTGTTGGTGGAGATTTATCCAAATTCGCGGTTCTTGACGGATTAGTATTTAATTCCTTTGTAGGTTGCCGTCCTCGCTGTCTTCGGTCCTCCTTCCTGGTTGTCCTGTGCTGAGTCGATTTCTTCTCCGAAAATCCTTCACCGCATCGTTGAGAAGACGCCCAAAACGTGCTGCTCCCACCTGGTTCAGATGAACTCCATCGTCCGAAAACAAATAGTCATCGTAGTAGAAATTGTCCCAGGTGTCGACGAATCCCACGTTCTCCTTCCTGCAGAGGTTTGCTAGACAACGATTTGTGCTGGTGGCTATGTTGTAAAATCGGCTCTCTACACCGAGCCGGGGGACGATTCCTGAGACGATGATCCTTGATGACTTCTCCTTAAACGACTTGATCAGCTGCTGGTACTTTAAAAGCAAATCTTCCGACCGGGTTCGCTGCACATCGTTGGATCCAACGTGGATGACGTACATTGTATTAGCAGGGGCCAGCTTTGATACTTCGTCAACTGCTGCAACTACGTCATCCACACCACCACCAGGGATACAAAAACGCTTCCTGGTCTTAGGTGCCCTGGCGCAAAACTCTGTGAGCTGACCACGTATCATCGAGTCTCCCACGAGCCGGACTTCTTCTATTTCCTCTTCGTCATCTGAGTCTGCGAGTATCTGGAAACGGTTTTGACACTCGGTAATCGGTATGTGTTTCCTGGTCTTGGGGCAAACGTTGTTCCTCACGACACGGAAGTTGTCTTGAGGGGGAAGAGAGTCACTATTTGTATCTTGAGTATCGGATACATCAGCTGAAGTGGCTACTGTAGGCGTTGAATTGTTGGCAGTTGACGTTGGGGCGTTGGTGGCTGCTGGAGTTGCGGTGACAATTGAAGTTTGTGGTACTCCAACGTTGAGTGTTACAAACTCTTGGAGTGATTCCAGCTTCATGGTGAGGACGTTGATCTTGTTGTAGGCTTCATCTAATTTCACTGTAAAATTCTCTCGTTGCTGGCAGAGCCGGCAGTCTTGAAGATCGATAGTAGCAAACATGGACTCACCAAACCTACCGGCGCAATTCGCACAAGCGCGAGGCATGGTGACAGTCACTTTCTTCAGATCACTTCACTCACTTAAAAAACAATTCACTCACTTTAAAACACTTCACTCACTTTAAAAAACACTTCAATCACTTCAACCGAAAACAAATATGCTGAAATACGCAGAAATAGGTTATCAGGGGTGATAGCCTAACCGAAAACAAAAATGTTGAGATACGCAGAATTAGGCTTCCAGGGGCGATAGCCTAACCAAAAGTTTTTTTTTTAAATTGAAATACGCAATAATAGGCTACCAGCGTTGAATAGCCTAACCGAAAATAATAAAATTGAAATTCGCAGAAATAGGCTACCAGGTGTGATAACCTAACCTTAAACAAATATATGTATAACAGAATATGTAACTAAATATACAATTCACCAAATAGAGATTATATAAAAATAAAGTGTGACTGCACACAAGGGGTTAATATACTGTGTCAACAGATGGCCCTGGTGTCACTGTAGCCTAGTAAAGCAGTAGCCTACTCTTTTTAGATAAAAAAAGTGTATCAGTCAAAGGTTATTACAAGATCGTGCAAGCAACAACTAAAATTACAGATATATACTGTATAGCTACAGTAGGATACTAAATACAATATCTACAAGAGTTAATAATAAAACAGATTGGCTGGCTATAGGCTAGGCTAGGTTTGGGTTAGGTCAAAAGCTTGGCAGGTTGGGTTAGGCTAGGTTAGTTTGTACAAATACCACCCTTAGCTTAAAGTAAAATCAGTCTGAGGAGAAAAAGTCAAGAATATATCTAGGGGGAAAAGATAAATGAATGCACTTAAATTTGGTACAAAATTTGCTGGAATTTAATGTATAATCCCCCCAAAAGGTTTGTTTACAAAATGGCGTCGGCGTTAGTCTCTGTAGGCAGGTTAGTTAGTAAACAATATTGTTTATTAGCAAATTAATATGCAAAGCTTTACTTACATACAAGGCAGTTAAATAGATACTTACTACAGTAGGTAATGGGTAAAATTAGGGGCTACGATTTTATATAAAATAGTAATAAGAGAGCGTTTGTTTACAAAGCAAAACAAAACAATAGATGGCGCTAGTGGCGCCCTGTCCGAGCAGGAGTGTTGTGATAAACACAAAGTTTATCAGTCAATACACAGCGAAATATCGTGCAGTGTTACTTACTAAGCTACAGGATGGTTAAACGTGCTCTTAACCACCTTTCATGCACAAGAATGAAGAGGATGAGTAGTTAATACTCAAATTATGATCGATATCGTGAGAGCGTTGACAGAGCGTCTGCAGCGTCTGGCGGTAGCACGGTCAGTCCAAGAGAGAGAGAGAGAGAGAGAGAGAGAGAGAGAGAGAGAGACAGAGAGAGAAAGAGAGAGAGCAACTCAATAATTAACATAATACAAAAAAATGTCCCGGCCATAGCCCGGTTCCTCTTAAATTACAGGCTCGCTATCGCTCGCCAGGATAAAATCGACACCTGAATGGCACGAAAGGTCTTAATATGGGGTGAAAGTTCTTAAAATCGCTAAATTAATGGGGCGAACGTTTTATAATATCAAAAGCAAGAAAGTGGTCAAGAAAAAAATCCCTCAAGTGGAGATCTCCCCTTAAGGGATGGGCGTGTTTATTGTTATATATTTATATTATTTTTTAGTTTCCCCCCTAGACCCCCTTCAAGATATATTTCTACATTTTTCGGTAGAAAAATGTCCTGGTGGAAGTCTGGGTCTTAATATTGACAAGGACATGTGGCGTAAAGTCTTAAAATCGCCAAACTAATGGGCCTAATGTCTTACAATCTAAACACCAATGTGGATAAACACAAGGGGGTCCAGCAAAAACGGTCATCTCCCCTTAAGATGTACACTTAGGTGAATAATATGCAGGAAATATAATGAAGGCAAATGTAGCTCCCTTATATTACATAAACACAAATTAAGAGAGTGATAAGAAACACAATTAAATATATTTGTATTGTTACGACCGGGCACTCAGGTACACTAGGGCTCTTACACAGGACTCGAGTATGGCTCGCTGCCACAACGGAAACACACGATCCCAACCCCAGAGTACTGCCAGCCGAACAAAAAACGCCACTACCCTCCAGAGTTCTATCTGCTATAACGGGGTATACAAGAACTCGGTACTAGCGTTTCACACAACAGACTAATAACAAGACGGGAGTTATCTAGTCTGGTCAACAATCAAACAAAGAAGAAAGTACTACAACACTAAAGAATAGTGTTGGCCGAAGCCGAAGTAATCCACCCTTGAACTAAGAACTTAAGAAGTCCTCCACCCTCTACTTCGGATCGGCACTATTACGTTACGTTAAACAATAGTCCTCGAGCATCAAGCAAGGAATCTTCTGATAAGTTAGATGCTTCTCGAATACTCATAAGAAGTAAGTATCGGATTTTGAACAGCAATTTAATGAATAACTCACTGGTAATTAAAGGCTTTAAATTGACATAAGAAGAATTATAAGAATAAGCAATAGGATATGGCAAACATTAAGAAGAAGTACTCCGACAATGCACTGGCAATAGCCTACTAAGATTGTGCTCGTGGGCCACTAATCTCTGAAGTAGCTAAGCGTGCCACACATGAAATCAATAGTGCTTAAACAATAATATACATAAGGAGAAGCTTCAATACTATGCTGTATCTGCTGGTCGAGCAAAGTCTAGCTGGGATATCTAAGGTTAAGAGACAATGGCTGAGCAAGCGGCTCGTAGCCTAGCGAGGTCCTTAAGACTGTGCGGCCAAATTACGGTAATTGACGGGATGCTCTCTTGAGAGATCCAGATCACTAGTATCTGGTTCTCTCCTGGCGATCCTCTCAAAGTCAAGCAAATGAGATAGCACAGTGTTGGGTGGCACAGGCAAAAGCCCTCACTCGCAACACAGTGCTAAACTCCCACGGTACACAATCAAAAAGACCCCCTAGGCTTCCCACGTCTCCGTTGCAATTGTGCTGGTTCAACCAACCTAGCACTCATAGGAAATCACAACTCGAGGAACCCTATCCCAGTCTAGCATTACCTAAACCAGCAGAAAACAGGAACATGAATAATAGTACACAGGGAAATACATATACGAGTGCAACAAACATCAATCAATCCTATTCTAGTTAACCCTTCCAAAAATAGGCTATCTAACAGGCACTTATCTCGTGAGAACTCAAGCGATAATACTTTGGCTGACTAAATCTGCACCAAAGGGGTCATTGAGGTTATAAACAGGGACGAGAAGAGAAGAAGATAGGCTGTTCAGAGAGTAGAGAAAGTTCACATCAGTCGGAAGAATATGGATAGTTGCAAGGGATATGAGAGGTCGCTTTGCCTGATGAGTTCTGATCTAAAAATGGCGAGACCTCCCTTTTTATACTCGGCCCCGTAGCGAGCATAACGGCAATCATGACGTCACATTCGCTCTCTCAATCTGGGATCGACAAAGGATTCCCACGCTCTGGATGAGGGGGGAGGGAGGGGGGAAGGAGGGAGGAGGGAGTGAGGCCTACACACCTCGTGGCGCGCACACTGTCCTCCGTTACATAACTCGCTCTCTCATCATTACATACAAGTCCCACACACAATACTTATATCTAATGATATAAAATAGAACTCGTTGACTTAGAAGAAAACAAAATACATAATGATAATACTTATAGTACAACGGTTCACATAAACTGAGTTAGGAAACTCTACACAGACTACAGCCAAAGTTCCTGCCCTGACGATCCTAGCGAGAGTGGGGCCTGACTGGGCGTTCTGTACAGCATGCTCATACTCGACATGCGTCACACCTCCCCCAAGATTTTACTTGCTCAACCCTGAGCTAAAATCTGATATACAGAACCCCATCAAACCCCTCACACCCAGCGACCGCATGGCACTAAAACAACGCTGAGTTTATCACTAAAACACATCTTATAAAAAAAAATTCACATTTCATAACTCCTCCCAACAATAGTAAAAGACACAATATCATGCTCCCAGAGCGAGCTTACAGCAGCTCAGCCGTTTGATAGTTCGTGGACTACTCAAACCTTATAGGCTATGACAAACTTATACAATTATCTTCATCAAAAAGAAAGAGTTTTTATATGATTTTTATATTTTAATATGTTTTTTCCCGGCTGCACTATAAGGGCAGCCTATTTTATTCTATACCAAACGCTCAACAATCCTGCTTTACGACCCAATACGCTGGGCTACAACCGCGAGCCAACAAGCACCAAGCGCAAAATACTACTCAAACCAAAGCAGGAGGCTACCCGTGTGTCAATTTACCCAGGATCATATACCCCTGAACGACCACATGCAACCTCGTTGTCACAACCGGCAATATGGCTTATGTCCAGGTTATATACCAATAACCTTAGTGACCACCTGGTCAGCCTCATATTCCGATTGTGAAACGGGTCCAAGATCTTGAGAGGGTAATGATCTGGGTAAACTACACCGACCGGACCATAGGCTGGAACATAGATCTCGAAATGCCCCAGCGCATCATTGTCCTTTTCACTTTCATTCATCAGGCTCTGACACGTTGCTGGTGCATTCTTAAGTCCGTAGGGCATAACATTGCACTGGTAGGTACTCCCGTCCACAACAAAACCACATACCTCTTTAGCGCGCTCGGACAAAGTTACACGCAACGACCACTCACGACATTCCTTATCCCTCAGATCCTTCGTCCACACGTAATCCAGCTCTGCTTGCACCATAGGCTGTCGAGCAGGATTTATACGGCAGGGAATTAAACTGAGCCTTGCACTATCTCCAGCCTGCATGTCGGATTCTACCCCGTACCTCAGGCCTGGAGAAGCAACAAACATGCGAAAGTACTGCCATAGCCTAGTAAATAACTGCCTTGCACTGTCTCCACGAACAACATGCCTTGTGCCCTCCCACAACCCAGCCGAGACCGCAGCTTCTAACCTGTAGTCTCCCTCCTTCTCCACCTTCGTCCCTAGAACAGCCAGGTCATGAGAGGGACAATCAGTACCACCCGTGCAGTCACTCCCACAGTTCATTATTGCTAAGGCTTCCCCGCCGATACCGTACATGCGCACCCCCGCATTCCTTGTGACGACATCTGCCTGCGCAGCATCACCGCTTTCAGCGACATGGCCAGATACAGTCGGTCTATGGTAGGGCTGTTGCATTAGACTAGAGCAGCATTGGGAGGCTATGCGACGACCGGGCACTGCGATACCACAGCCGACCTTACCAATCTGCTCAATGTCCTCCTTTTGACCACCACCCTTGGCAGCCATGGGTCGACCCTGACCTGGCAACCATGCCAAGGCCTCGTCGCCCACCTTAAACCACCGAAACAACGAGGCTAACGGTCTTTTAACAGTCACATGACCTGCCTGCGGAACATCTCGCACCGCCCGAGTTGTGAGACTCAGGGGCTCGGCACGACCAGTGGGGTATGAACCGAGCTGGTGCTGGAGTGCTGCACACTGCTGCTCAGGCAGGTGCTCTAGCGCTTCCACAGCCACCAGACTCGTGTCCCCCGCCCACTGCTTCGCCGAGACATGACAATCCCTACTCTCCTCCACCTGTGCCCTACTGCCCCCCTCTCCTTCTCCACCTTGGCCGCGGCAGACCAACGCAGGGACAGTAGGTTGCGCAGGTGGTTGCCTCACAAACTCCTCCACCAGGTTCACATGACATGCTTCCCCGTCCTCGTGTTTAATCTCGACAGCACCATTACCACACTTCTGAACTTCCGGATCCTCCAACTGAGCAACCCTTTTTTCTCTCTGTGTGTAACGTTGCTGCCTCTGAGTCTCTTCCGGCCCTACCTCCTCACTAGCTGTGACAGGTCCTGGGGCCTCTCCAGACTCTAACATAGGTGCTAATACTGAATCAACCAGGAGAGCCGCCGAGTCAAAACTCTTAAAACCAACTCCAGCTTTAGCCTCCTCCTGTTGATCGTTCCTCTGCTGGTCGGAAGACGGAGGACTAGGCTGTGACACTTTAGCTGCCCGAGCTCGGGTGACAGCACACGCCATGGGTTGTGCCTGGCACCGCTCGACACACTCTTGCTCTTCCCTACTCACGTCGGCCGGCCTCTCGGCAACGACTAAGGGTAGAACCTCAGAAGCGGGCATTGCAAAGTCGTTGCCGAGAAGAAGGTCGACGCCCTCCACTGGCAGTTTCTCCACAATCCCAACATCCAATTCACGTGCCACACCATCCACCTCCAACTCCAACCGCACCAGCGGGTATGACCGAGTTGCATTAATACCCTGCACCACTACCACCCGAGCCGCATTTATAGGGTAGCCAGTCAAATTATTCATCAGAGTCTGGGAAGCACCTGTATCACGCAAGACCTCTACTCCATGCTTGCGCCCCGCCCACATCACGCAACCCCGTCCTCTATGGTCGCAAAAAACATCCTGAGCAGGGTTCGAGCCTCCCAGGTGCTTCTGCATTGGCTGTGCCTCAGCCTCTGACGAACTGCCCCGGGCAAACTCAGAAGACTTCGGAGACACACCAATGTTGCAGGCCAAAGACACAGCTGCTGTAGGTGGTTTGCTAGGACAGACTCTTGCAAAGTGCCCCTTTTCATGACAAAGATAACACTCCAACTCCCCTCTGGGCTTCCCTTGGTACTGGGAAGGGCCCGGCCCCTTCTTAAATGGGACGGTGTTAGTCTTGTGGTCAGTCTTGGTATCATAGCTCTTGTACTTGTTTGCATAATGTATATCACTAACTCGGGGGGGTGGGGTGTCACGCCCCTTGTTACCTGCCTCACTACGCTGGGCAGACCCGCACCCACGAATTAATGATAGCCGGAGGTCAGCCATCTCAGCTGCCTCCTGTAGAGTTTTAGGGTTCTTTTCTTTAATAGTTAAAGTCATATCTGCACCAGTACACTTATAAAACTGCTCGAGCAGAAACAGCTCAGTCAACTGTTCGGCCGTCTCAGCTTTCTCAGAACGTGTCCAGTTAGCAAGTGCATCTTTTAAGTCCCGGGCATGTTCAAGAAAGGTCGCCTCCCTAGTCTTCGTAACACCCCGAAACTTCAATCGATATGTTTCTGGTTGCAACTCGTATGCCCGTAGGACAGCTCTCTTCAATTCTGGGTAGTCAATGCAAGACTCTAAAGGCAGTGCATCATAAGCCTTCAGACCCTTACCCGTAAGTCTGGAGGAGACTAGAGCTGCCCACTTCTCTTCAGGCCAATTATGCTCCCTACACTTCTTCTCAAAACGATTAAAAAATTCTGTGACTTCAGTTTCACTAAATGCCGGCACCAATTTGACTAATTGAGACAAGGACTGTTCTCTTACTTGGCCCTCCCGGCCCATCCGAATCCCTGTCGACTCTGCACGAGTCTTATCTAAGTCTATCTGAGCACAATATTTCTCGGAGTCGTATCTAAGCTCAGCCTCGTGCCTCCTAGTCTCATCCTCGTGCCTCCTAGTCTCATTCTCCTGCTTCCTAGACTCAGCCTCAATCGCATACTTCCTAGACTCAGCCTCGATTGCATACCTCCTAGACTCAGCCTCCATCTCCTTCTCATGCCTCCTAGACTCATTCTCCATCTCCTGCTTCCTAGCCTCAATCTCAATTTTAGCAAGCTCGAGTTTAAATATCATCTCAGGAGACAGGCCGGAAGAGGGAGCTGCCACTACTGAAGGAGGGGGGGCAAGAACTGGGGAACCACCATACGCACCGCCCGAGGGCACTCCAATCTTCCAATGCTCATCCCTCTGTGGGAGAGTGCTAACCTCCGGCAACTGAGTGGACGGCACTGTGGGAGTCGAGTGAGAGGGGATCTGGGGAGGAACCCCCCCAAACGCCCTCTCCTCCGAAACCCCATGTCGCCCACGCAACACCCAGGAAATCAGCTCCCCCTTGGACATCCCTCCTACATTGGATAGACCCAAAACCTTGGCTATCAGGTGCAAGCCATAAACATTCACCCCAGTCAGCCTCTCCTCCGTCACGTGGTACCGCTTACTCACAAAAAGTCTAGCATCCTCCTCACTAGTTACTAACGGCACCTCCTCACTTAGCATCTCTCGCTCCTCGTCAGTACTAGGGCCCGACATACTGAAGTTCACCAAAAAATTCTCGAGACAAAAGTGTTAAACTCCCTTATGCAAGCACTAATTACTAAATTAACTGGAGTCTCTTAAATGCTCTCCTAATTGCCTTACAAAAAAAAATATTCTTCAATATGTACGCTAAAGTACGAACAAACAAATGTTGTACAACTCTGCAAAAAATTATACTGTTCACAAAATCCTAAGCAAGGTCGCCATTTGTTACGACCGGGCACTCAGGTACACTAGGGCTCTTACACAGGACTCGAGTATGGCTCGCTGCCACAACGGAAACACACGATCCCAACCCCAGAGTACTGCCAGCCGAACAAAAAACGCCACTACCCTCCAGAGTTCTATCTGCTATAACGGGGTATACAAGAACTCGGTACTAGCGTTTCACACAACAGACTAATAACAAGACGGGAGTTATCTAGTCTGGTCAACAATCAAACAAAGAAGAAAGTACTACAACACTAAAGAATAGTGTTGGCCGAAGCCGAAGTAATCCACCCTTGAACTAAGAACTTAAGAAGTCCTCCACCCTCTACTTCGGATCGGCACTATTACGTTACGTTAAACAATAGTCCTCGAGCATCAAGCAAGGAATCTTCTGATAAGTTAGATGCTTCTCGAATACTCATAAGAAGTAAGTATCGGATTTTGAACAGCAATTTAATGAATAACTCACTGGTAATTAAAGGCTTTAAATTGACATAAGAAGAATTATAAGAATAAGCAATAGGATATGGCAAACATTAAGAAGAAGTACTCCGACAATGCACTGGCAATAGCCTACTAAGATTGTGCTCGTGGGCCACTAATCTCTGAAGTAGCTAAGCGTGCCACACATGAAATCAATAGTGCTTAAACAATAATATACATAAGGAGAAGCTTCAATACTATGCTGTATCTGCTGGTCGAGCAAAGTCTAGCTGGGATATCTAAGGTTAAGAGACAATGGCTGAGCAAGCGGCTCGTAGCCTAGCGAGGTCCTTAAGACTGTGCGGCCAAATTACGGTAATTGACGGGATGCTCTCTTGAGAGATCCAGATCACTAGTATCTGGTTCTCTCCTGGCGATCCTCTCAAAGTCAAGCAAATGAGATAGCACAGTGTTGGGTGGCACAGGCAAAAGCCCTCACTCGCAACACAGTGCTAAACTCCCACGGTACACAATCAAAAAGACCCCCTAGGCTTCCCACGTCTCCGTTGCAATTGTGCTGGTTCAACCAACCTAGCACTCATAGGAAATCACAACTCGAGGAACCCTATCCCAGTCTAGCATTACCTAAACCAGCAGAAAACAGGAACATGAATAATAGTACACAGGGAAATACATATACGAGTGCAACAAACATCAATCAATCCTATTCTAGTTAACCCTTCCAAAAATAGGCTATCTAACAGGCACTTATCTCGTGAGAACTCAAGCGATAATACTTTGGCTGACTAAATCTGCACCAAAGGGGTCATTGAGGTTATAAACAGGGACGAGAAGAGAAGAAGATAGGCTGTTCAGAGAGTAGAGAAAGTTCACATCAGTCGGAAGAATATGGATAGTTGCAAGGGATATGAGAGGTCGCTTTGCCTGATGAGTTCTGATCTAAAAATGGCGAGACCTCCCTTTTTATACTCGGCCCCGTAGCGAGCATAACGGCAATCATGACGTCACATTCGCTCTCTCAATCTGGGATCGACAAAGGATTCCCACGCTCTGGATGAGGGGGGAGGGAGGGGGGAAGGAGGGAGGAGGGAGTGAGGCCTACACACCTCGTGGCGCGCACACTGTCCTCCGTTACATAACTCGCTCTCTCATCATTACATACAAGTCCCACACACAATACTTATATCTAATGATATAAAATAGAACTCGTTGACTTAGAAGAAAACAAAATACATAATGATAATACTTATAGTACAACGGTTCACATAAACTGAGTTAGGAAACTCTACACAGACTACAGCCAAAGTTCCTGCCCTGACGATCCTAGCGAGAGTGGGGCCTGACTGGGCGTTCTGTACAGCATGCTCATACTCGACATGCGTCACAGTATATATATATTTTATATTTTATATATAATATATTTTATATATAATTTATGGCTTGGCCTTGCTCGAGACCTTGGGGCTGTTCAGCCCCAACAACAACAACAATTAAATATACAGACGTTAATCCAAATAATATTAATAAGATGGGAAACCGTGTGAAGGATAACTTACGAACACTTTCAATAATATATGCAAATTAATAAAATGACAAAGAGCTCCACAATAAACTTAATTAGGAAGACACTTATATTTACTTAAGAAGAAAGAAGATTACTGATGGCATAATAATGAGATTAATACAGACGATTATGCAAATGCCATGACACAAAGAAGAAGAATTAACCCGTTCAAGATCCGATTGCGCATTTTTGTCTGCTTTCTGGTTATGATTTGACGCTTTTATTCAGATTAGGAAGGGTATATGAACGTCAGAGGGTTAATTGATATAGTCTTTACCCTTACAACTCCCACAGATCCTTCCTAAACTGCATGAGATCATCTAATAACAACCATATTAAACGGTCAAAATGCGTCATAATCTTCAAAGAATTAATGGACAATAATCGTTGAACAAAGAAGCACGAGTATGGGGATTGGTGAAGATATATGATTATCATGCTTAGCCCCATTAGTTTTCAGATTCCTTGACGCTCGGCTTATTAGTTTGGCGATTTTAAGACCTTTCGTCCCATTTTTTTATTTGTTTTAATATTAAGACAGTGTCATTTAGGTGTCGATTTTTTCTTGGCGAGCGATAGCGAGCCTGTAATTTAAGAGGAACCGGCCTTCGGCCAGGACATTTTATTTATCGAAAAATTTACAAATTAATCTTGAAGGATGGTCTTGGGAGAGTGTTTTTTAAGCTTGATGGAGGTCTAGGGAGGAAACTAGAAAAGGATAAATAAATGAAAAATCTACTAAAAAAGGAACGATGTTAGAAATAATAACGCTAAACGATTATATTAGAAATTATCCGCTTACACATTGTCGTCTCTCTCTCTCTCTCTCTTTCATCTCGACTAGAATTGAGCCCTGACCACCTTGTTTGTATCGTAAGGTCTGTGTGGCCAGTGTATCTATGTGAATCTATGTATCTCTCTCTCTCTCTCTTGCTTACTCACTCCCCTCTAACTTACTTACTCACTCACTCACTCTCACTCTCTCTCTCCGTCTCCCCTTCTGCCCCCGTAATTTCCCATTCCCCTTGTCCCCTTTGAGGCCTCCGGTGCGTCGCGACAAAAATGAAGGATTTCTCTTGCCGTATTTTCTCCTGACCCGCGTCTTACATATTTCCGCCTGAGGTTTTGTCTTTCTGGATATTATGTTATGTGTATTTATTTGTTTTTTGTATTTTTTTTATATTTTTGCCTCAATTTTATTTTTCTTCCTTAACCCTTTCAAGATTCTATACGCATTTATGTTCTGTTGTCATGCTATTATAATTATTAGACGATTTATTGAGATTAGAGAGGGTATATGGAAGTCAGAGGGTTAATTGAGTTATTATTTACCTTTTTGATTCTCATAGATACTTACTAAGCTGCATAAAATTTACTAATGATAGCCCGCATAAACTCTCAAAATGCATCATATTCTTCAAAGGGTTATAAATCAATCAACATGTTGTCCCAAGCCACAGAAAGTATATCCCTGTTATCTTAAGGGGAGATGGGCCATTTGTTCTGGTCCCCCTTGTTCCTCGTGTTTAGCCCCATTAGTTTTCAGATTTGATGACGTTCGGTCCATTAGTTTGGCGATTTTAACACCTTTCGCCCCACCTTTTCTTTTAGTTACACCCACCATTTAATTTCATCCATCACTTTCTTTCCCACCTTTTCATTTCATATACCATTTAATTTCCAACCTTTTCTTTTCATTTCATCCACCACCTCGTATGTCTTCTATTTTCGTTTCATTACATCCACCATTCCGTCTATCTTCTTTATGAGGTTGTTCCACGTCCCCCTCACCCAACTATTTCCTATAGAGATAATCCCTCGCTCCCATAACTTTCTCGCCTCTCATATATCTCAAAACTTTCTTTATCAGACCAATTCGTTAAGAAGTCTCTCCCCTCCTTCCCTCTCTTTATCCATTCCCTTTATTGAGGTCTTCCAACTTTCTATTACTCATATAATGTTTTGGTTCTTCATTAATTGTGTAATTCAATAACCATAACCTCTCTCCTGTATTGTTCATCCAATACACCTCTCCCTACGTGAGGCTTTTAGTATCCTGAAAAAAAACCTATATATATATATATATATATATATATATATATATATATATATATATATATATAATTATATATATATATATGCAATGTTATGCATATATAAGCCTATATAATTATAGGCTACCTGTATATATTGGCAGCGGCTGGACTAACCAATCTGGCTTTCAAATTTGCCAACCAAGAACAGTTCCCAATTCTGCAACTTCCTCAAGGACATCTGCCACCCCTGCAAGGTCAACTCTCTCCCACTCCTTTTAGTCCAACTATATCTTACCCCTTCACGACCAGACCACCCAACCCCATCTGCCACTCCTTCAAAACCTGCTCCCAAATCTGCCAACCCCTTCTAGACCAGATCCTCCTTCAAGGCCATCTCCCACCCCACTCGAGACCACAACCAACCCCTTCAAGGCCAGCTCCCATTTCCCACTCCCCCTTCAAAACCATATTCCACTCCTTCAAGACCATCTCCCACCCCACCCCCTTCAAGACCACCTCCTACTCCTTCAAGGCCATCTCCCACCCCCCTTCCCCTTCAAGACCACCTCCCACCCTTCAAAACCACCTCCCATCCCACTTCCCCATCAAAAGCAGCCCCCCTCCTTCAAGACCATCTCCTACCCCCTCCCCCATCAAAATCAGCTCCCCCACCCACCCACAGCCCCCGCTCGCTACACCCTACTCCCCCTTCCAAACAAGCCCCCCTCCCTCCCGCCACATTCAGCCCTCACTCCCTAAAGTCCCTGATCCGGCCTAAACCCCCCTTGACATTAGTGCGACCACAGCCTCTCCTAACATCCCCCACCACCACCATCTGCCGCAGTCACCCCACCTCGGGTCTGGAGGCTCGCATTTTCTTTTAACTTGGGTGGCTGGGAGTGAGTGTGTGTGTGTGTGTGTGTGTGTGTGTGTGTGTGTGTGTGTGTGTGTGTGTGTGTGTGTGTGTGTGTGGAAAAGAGAGAGAGAGAGATATATACTATTAGAGTAAGAGTTTGAGATAGTTCATTAGAACTGTGTAAGACGCAATTTATTTCATGTGCTAAATACCTTTTCCCAATTCTCAAATATTAGGAATACATAATATACTGTTGAAATATAAGGAGAGGGATTAATATTTCAGAATTATCTCTGATGTAACATTTGGCATCCGGGAATTTCCATATTAATGCTTATCTAAACATACAGTAAATTATTATACGAAGAAAACGTTTCAATGTCGTCTGTACATTGGAAGTGAGACGAACAGAGAGACAGATGGATAAACAGAGGAGTGAACGTATATCCTGAATGACATACGGATAAACAGTGAGTGGCACATATATATCCTGATAGATGGAAGAACACAGAGACAGGAGGTAAGGTCACAGATAGATACAGACAGATAGATACACAGAGAGGGGCACACACAGATATATTCGTACCTTGAGAGACACAGATAGATAAACAAAGAAAGGCACACGCACATACAGTATATCCTGAGCGACACATATGGATCAACAAAGAAAGGCACACGCACATATATCCTGAGATACACATATGGATCAACAAAGGCACCCACTCACATAATCCTAAGATACACAGATAAATAAACAGAGAAAAGCACACGCACACGCATCCTGAGAGAGACAGATGAATAAACAAAGTAAGGCACACACTCCTATATCCTAAGAGACAGATAAACAAAGAGGGCCAGGAGACATATAGATACACAAAGAGCACCTCACATATATACTGAGAGACAAACAGATAAACAAATAGCACCCCACATATGTCCCGAGAGACATATAGATACACAAAGAGCACCTCACATATATACTGAGAGACAAACAGATAAACAAATAGCACCCCACATATGTCCCGAGAGAACAGAAAGGTCAACAAAGAGGGCCACATACACGCATATATCCTGAGAGACAAACAGTAAACAAAAAGGACCCTACTATTATCCTGAGAGGCAGACAGATAGCGGGGCACACATACAATATATCCTGAAAGATGAAAGAACAGAGACACAGACAGTAAATAAAGAGCACCTCACATATATACAGAGACACAGACAGTAAATAAAGAGACACAGACAGTAAATAAAGAGCACCTCACATATATACAGAGACACAGACAGTAAATAAAGAGACACAGACAGTAAATAAAGAGCACCTCACATATATACTGAGACACAGACAGTAAATAAAGAGCACCTCACATATATACTGAGACACAGACAGTAAATAAAGAGCACCTCACATATATACTGAGAGACTGACAGATGAACAAAGATAGCCACACACATACCAAAAAAGAGAACAGACAGATAAACATAGAGCACCCCACATATATCCACATATATCCGCCGACGGAGACGCTACACTACTGTAGCAGGGACACACATCTCACGCATCATGACGCTTTACGGGGCAGCGCTTGTGGGGACCTTCCTCTTACAGGACTCGCTCAAGAGGGGGGGGGGGAAGGGGGGTAAGAGGGGAAAGAAAAGGAGGGGGAAGAGGGGAGAAGGGGTGGAGGAAGACGGAGAAGGGGTGGGAAGAGAGAAGAGGGGAGAAGGGGGGGAAGAGGGGAGAAGGGGGGGAAGAGGGGAGAAGGGGTTGGGGAAGAGGGGAGAAGGGAACAAGGGGTGGGGGAGGAAGGGAGAAGAGAACAAGGGGTGGGGGAGGAGGGAAGAGGGGAGCAGGGGGGAAGGGGTGGTTGAGGCTGGGAAAGGGGAGCTGAATGAAAGACAGGGAGATGACCAGGGAGACTAGAAGATGAACAGGGAGACAGGAAGATGAACAGGGAGACACGAAGAGTAACAGGGAGACAGGAAGATGAACAAAGAGACAGGAAGATGAACAGAGAGACATGAAGATGAACAGGGAGACAGGAAGATGAACAGGGAGACAGGAAGATGAACAGGGAGACAGGAAGATGAACAGGGAGACAAGAACAGGAACAGGGAGACAGGGAGATGAACAGGGAGACAGTAAGATGAACAGGGAAACGGGAAGATGAACATGTAGAGAGGAAGATGGACAGGGAGGCCGGACGAAAGACAGGGAAACAGGAAGATGAACAGAGGGATAGATAGAGAAGCGAAAAACACTAGGGGAGAACAAAAGGGTGTACAGTAACTATACCTAAGGAAAACCTTCAAATATACTCTTCTAGTTTTGCTTATCTGACAATAATGAATGGAATATATATATATATATATATATATATATATATATTGTGACGCACCCAGTGCGTGGCAACGCAACCTGATTGTACTCCTTGGTACTCCACTGTACCGCCACTGTGCGGTACCTCTGTACCGCTGTACCGTGCTGGCTGCCTATATTGAGTGTGACAACGTATAACTATGTTCTTTGTATCTCTGCAAAGGTCTCGTCATGTGCTAACCAGTGGTGGGTTTTGTTTTAAGCCATGTCGAGACCTTCCATTTAATATGTAGTATCAATAGAGAAGTTGATAGATAAGACAATGGGAGTTCAGAGAGAGAGAGAGTGAGTTGGGCTTCAGAGCGAGAGGGTAGCAATGCGCCACGCTGCCGGGGGGGTGGTTGCCAGACGTATGGACCGGTTGGCAGCCTTGCGCTTATAGCTAGGCGCGACAGGGTTGGTAGTCCATTGCCGCCTGCCTATGCTGCCTGGGCTGCCCATGTTGTCGTACTGCACATTGCCTGGAGGCTCGCTGTGTGTTCCATGATCAGGTTGCCTAGAACCTTTGAGATTCTAACATCCCTTGCCCTCTCTCCCAACTTCTCACGGTTGCACTCTTTCTCTCTGACGACATTACTCTCATTTCATTCTTCTCTCTATTTAAATGCATAACCTTCCCTTGAGGTCCTAAAGGAGTTTCAGCACTCACCTCTCGTATTACTCTTAGGACAAGCATATATTTACATGTATTAGATTTAAGGGGTTAATGGGAACAGCGATCTTCTTGATGAGGATAGTTGGTGAACGTTCTACATGTTCACGAGTTATATGCCCAGCTCATCATCCAATTTGTGACTAGACTAGTGCCATGTGTAAGAGCCCGACCATGCCCAGGAGTTGTCTGTAGAGGGGCGAGGACTTAGCCTTGATTTGCCTACCGAGCCAGGAGCGAGTGTAGTACCAGAGACTACAGCTCGCTCGTAGTGCCGGTATAGTAGAGTAACGTAATTTATCTGTCCTTGTGTTCTCTGCAGTCTTTTCCTGGGTTCTCACTTTCGGTGCTGGGACTCGTTGTTCCTGTGACTTGGCCTGCTAGCTAGAACACATGGGGATGATGAGTGGGTGATATCTTTATTTTACTATGCATTGCAGCTCTCTTTAAGTTTATGTATGTAACACTTTACAATACACATTACTCACACACAAGACAACACTATTAATACTTTCATGTATCAATTAACTGCACTGTCGTTTTGCTGCTGTGTCCGGAGTTCTGTTGCGTAGGGCGCATACGGACTCAGAGGGGAGACAGAGTGAGAGAAGCGAAGTAGCCTATGCGGTAGTAGGCTACCGGCGCAGTACTGTTGCCTGCAACCTTTTAGTTATTCCAAGTATAGATTCATTCTTATAATAAGTGACTACTATTTATGTTCCTTCCATGTGTATTATTAGGTATCTACTGGATCATGAACATCTTGTATGCTACATGCTAGTGCATGTTAGTAGGGGACAGTTATTCTAGTGCACGCGCTTTCAAGTAGGCGTGTACATTTGTCATTTAGCATTTCACTGTCATACCTTTAGCCTGCTTCTATTCTACATTATTAGAGGCTTAATATTAACGTAGTTTCTTGAGTATTGCATTTCTTTAGTAATAACGTAACCTATAAATGTCTGAGGGAGTTTAGCCTCATAGCCTACCCCTGTTGTACACTTTCGCCGAGTTAAGGTACCTCGTTACCATAGACGATAACTCTGTAGGGCGTTGGTGCTTTTGTTGTCTGGAGCATATAGTATTTGGGACTGGAATCGAGCGTGTCGTTGTCACATAAGCCATTTCTGTCCTACGATCAAGAATCCCGAATATGTATTGCCGATCCAGCCGTAACAAAATGGCGACCTTGCACAAGATTCAGTAGTATCCTATCACATGTTTTTTGGAGAACTATTCTATGCTACCTAGTAGAGCTGGCTAGAATTTTCTTGCATATTGGAGGAATTTTTATTGTGTCATTATTGTATTGGTGGACTTGCAGATTGTTTCGTTAGGGGTGTCTAGAGTAGAGTCATTCAAGCATCTTTAACATTTTGTGAGTCGAGACTGCAATTAGTAATAAGCACTTCTTTTTTTTTATGAACAGCAATTGTATAACCAGCACTATGTCTAATGACTCATCATTTACGGGGGAGGATAACACGGTACAGCCTAGTGACCAGCAAGTACAACAGATATTTAGGGAGGGGAGTGTTATAAGTGGAGAGAGGGATGCCCGGGCATATTTGCAGACACCTTTGACCGAACAGCGCCTGCAGGCTATTGATTGTTACGGTCTTCGCTGTTTAGCCACGGTTTTGGGGCGGGACTGTCCTGACAGTTGGCCCAAGAAGAATTTGGTGGCATGTTTGTTGGGTGATGGCGATGGGGCGGTGGGTGGAGTGGAGTCTTGGGGGGTTCCCTCCAAGCCTCCATTCCACTCTACCCCTGAGCTGGGCCCTCAGCCAGCGATTCTTAGCACGATGCAGCAGGAGGGTTCTCAATGGCAAGCTGGCTTACCCGTAAACACGTCTCGGTGTGGATCCCCCATTTTGTGCTCTCCCCCCCCAGGCCTGTCTCCTGAGATGTTATTTCAGCTAGAACTAGCTAAGCTTAAGTTGCAAGAGAGTCAACAGGCTAGTATAGAACGGATTAAGCTGCAGGAGACTCAGATACAACAGGCTAGTATAGAACGCATAGAGGTTGCTAGAATCCAAGCCAATCAGGATGCAACCAGGTACCAGGCTGAAATGGATGTCGAGAAGTCTAGAGTAGAGACCACGGGGCGTCATCTCGGTGGTGGGCACCGGGTTACAGACTCACTTTCGCATTTAATTAAGTTAGTACCCGCATTTGATGAGACAGCAGTGACTGAGTTTTTTGCTCGTTTCGAAAAGAAGTGTCGTGAGTATGACTGGCCGGAGGTTAAATGGGCAGCATTAGTTTCATCACGTCTAGTGGGTAAGGGGTTGAAAGCCTACGATGCACTGTCACTGGACGAGAGTGTCGTGTATGGACCGGTGAAGGAGGCTGTGCTCCGGGCCTACGAACTGCAACCCGAAACTTATAGATTGAAGTTCCGTGGCGTGAATAAGAAGAGCGACGTCAGTTTTATGGAGCACGCACGGGACTTAACAGATGCATGTAATAACTGGTTTCGGTCCGAGCACGCAGAGTCGGCTGAGGAAATTAAGCAACTTTTCTATCTGGAAGAGTTTTACAAATGTACTGGAACCGATCTAACGCTGAACATTAAGGAAAAATGTCCCAAGACAGTAGAGGAGGCTGCCAAGATGGCAGACTTCAGATTATCATTGATTCGTGGTTGCGGTGCCGCTCAGAGGGCTGAGTCAGGGCAGAAGGGGCGCTATACCCCACCCACCAGAGTTTTCGATAATAACAAATCCTATGACACACATAACCACACTAAATGCATTGCACCTAATAACACCTACAAACACAAGCCTCTCCCGTTTACTAAAGGTCAGGCCCCTTCTTCGCCCGCACAAGGGAAGAAGCCCATTGGGGATGTGAAATGTTACAAATGTCAGAAGCTAGGCCATTATTCACGTGAGTGCCCTAGTAACACTCCCGCTAAGCCGGTGTCATTGGTTCACAGTATCGGTGTGTCTCTGAAGGCTGCAGCAACTGCCCGGGGTAGGTTGTCAGCAGCTGAGGCACACGCGGTAAAGAAGCGTACGGAAGGCTCGACACCTGTCCGGGACACTTTCTGTAACCATCGGGGACACAGGTTTGTGAGCTGGGGGAGTGAACTACGGAGGGTTGACTTGCTGAGGGATACGGGGGCTTCGCAAACTTTGTTGAGGAACTTCACAGGGAAACCGATAAATGCGGCCAGAGTTGTTGTGGTGCAGGGTATAAATGCTACGAGGTCATACCCACTTGTGAGGTTGGAGTTGAGAGTGGGAGAGGTGTGCAGGGAGCTGGATGTAGGGATCATTGAGTGTTTGCCAGTTGAGGGCGTCGACCTTCTTCTCGGCAACGACTTTGCGGTGCCCACTTCCGGGACTCCACCCTTAGTCGTTGCCGAGAGGGCGGCCGACGTGGATGGTGAGAATCGGGAATGGGTTGGGAGGTGCCAACAGGATGAGATGGCCTGTGTGGTAACCCGATCTCGCTCTGCGGCTCCTGCACAGCCTAGCACTCAACCTCGGGGACAGTGGAGGAAGGATCAGGAGAAGGTTGCTAAGGGCAGGAAAAGGGACATTGATTCTGCTGCACTTCTCGGTGATTCGGTACTTGGACCTATAATAAACACGGGAGTTGACTCTGGCCCAGATATGGGGTGTAACAAGGCAGAGTTGGGTAAGACTTCGCGTGAGGCAAGAGCTGTAGCGAGAGCCACTAAGGCAGTAGAGCCTACTAGCCGGGGTAATGTCTTATTACAAAACCATCTTGATGCATTGACGCCCAGGGACATTAGTGAGCAGCAGCTGCAAGACGCTAGCCTAGCTCGTTATAGCAATGGTGCCATAGAGTTGGAGGAAGATGGGGATGCGAAGCCGGGAGATTTCTTTAGGCTCAACAGGATATTGTACCGCAGATTTCTAGACCCCAAATCGAAGTGGGAGGGCGGTGCGAGGGTAGTAGACCAGGTGGTTGTTCCAAATAAGTATAGAGAGTCCTTATTGTGTCTGGCGCATGATGTGCCGGTGGCGGGTCATTTGGGGGTAACAAAAACATTGGCGGCATTGGAAAGGTTTTTCTGGTGGCCTGGGGTCAAGGCTGATGTCTGTGCATGGGTGGCTGGGTGTGCGACCTGCCAGACAACGGGGAAGCCTAACCAGACCATCCCGAAGGCACCTTTGTTTCCCATACCTGTCACCGGGCCTCCGTTCAGCAAAGTTGTAGTAGATTTGGTTGGCCCTTTCCCGCCTACTAGTAGTGGCAATAAATTCCTGTTGACAATCATGGATGTGGCTACGAGATACCCGGACGCATACCCCATGAGAAACGGCTCGGCAAAGGCAGTTGTTAAAAACTTATTATTGTTCTGTTCCCGTTATGGATTTCCACGTGAGGTGCAGTCAGACCAGGGGAGCAATTTTACATCCAAATTGTTCAAGCAAACCCTTCAGTTGCACGGTATATGTTCTGTAGTGTCGTCAGCCTACCATCCCGAGAGTCAGGGAGTCTTGGAGCGGTGGCACTCGACCCTGAAGAGTATGCTACGCTGTTACTGTGCAGAACATGACACTGATTGGGATTTGGGTCTGCCGTATGTTCTGTTCGCTGCACGTGAAGTCCCAGGAGAGAGCCTGGGGTTCAGTCCAAATCAACTAGTCTTTGGCCATAATGTGAGAGGACCTTTAAGTATGGTGAAAGAGATCTGGGAGGGCGAAGAGAAGCCGGGGTCTGTACTTAAATATATCCTTGAGAGCCGGGAGAGACTTATAGGTTGCATGGCAGCGGCAGGTAATAACTTGGTTAATGCACAGGCGGTCATGAAGCACCAGTATGACGCCAAGGTGAAGCTTCGGGAGTTTTCGGTGGGTCAGGAGGTAATGTTGCTTTTACCTTTGCCTGGACACCCCCTTTCTGCCAAGTTCATTGGGCCGTATGTGGTGGCTAAGAAACTGTCCGACCTTGATTATCTCGTTGCAACACCTGACCGTAGAAAAAAACATCAGTTATGTCATGTTAACCTCATGAAAGAGTATGTGAGACGCCCCTCAGAGCCTCTCACTGTCCCTGTGCTGGCCTGCAGCGGCCAGGGTGGAGAAGGAGGTGGGGACAGTCATGCTGCTGAGGAGGATAGCTGGGACTGTGTCATTTCCGCGGAACAGTGGGCGGGGAATACTGAACAAGAGGCTAGGCAAGCTGTAAGTCACCTGCCTGAGCACCAGGGTGCTGCTGTCCTAGGCCTGTTCAGGTCATACCCCTCTGTTTTCGCCGAACACCCAGGTCTCACTACTCCGGTAACGCACGACGTGGACGTCGGTAATAATGTGCCCTTCAAGTCAGTGCCCTACCGTGTGCCCCCGGTAAAGTTGCCAGCTTTACGGGAGGAGTTAAAGTACATGGTTGAGAGAGGGATGATCACTGAAGGTTATGTGAAGTGGACATCACCCGTCACGTTGCAGCCAAAACCTGACGGCAAGGTGCGGTTCTGCATAGATTTTCGTAGGCTAAATGGCTTGACCACTACCAAGCCTTACCCTTTGCCTCGAGTTGACGACAGCGTGGACAAGATAGGGAATGCAAAGTACCTTACTAAAATTGATCTTGTAAAAGGCTACTGGCAAGTACCCCTGTCGGACCGAGCTAAGCAAGTTTGTGGTTTTGTGGTAGATGGCAAGACCTACCAATGTAACGTAATGCCTTATGGGCTTAAGAACGCACCTGCCACGTTTCAGAACCTGATGAACGATATTTGTGACGAAACCCCTAACTGCACGGTCTACCTTGATGACGTGATAGTGTATGATGACGATTTTGAAAATCACCTAAGGCACTTAGAGACCCTGTTTGGGAAGTTGCACGATGCTGGGCTGGTGGTGAACCTGAGGAAGTGCGAGTTTGTAAAGGCTACTGTGCAGTATCTTGGCTTCGTGGTCGGGTTAGGCCGGGTGTGCCCCCCCCTGAGCAAGATACAGGCTATCAATATGTTTCCCAGGCCCACCACTAAGCGCCAGGTCATGCGGTTCCTAGGTATGATAGGCTATTATAGGCGCTTCATCCGGGGATACTCTACTGTCTTAGCACCGTTAACTGATCTACTGTCGAAGTCAGTGAAGTTCTGTTGGGCTGCGGAGTGTCAGAGGGCTTTCGACCTAGTCAAGCACCTGCTGTGTACACATCCGATTTTGAGAGCCCCAGACTTCTCCAGGAGTTTCAGCTGGCGACTGATGCCAGCGGTGTGGGTGCCGGGGCAGTGTTACTGCAGACTGATTCCGAGGGCTTGGAACACCCAGTGAGCTTCTTTTCTCGCAAGTTTAATTCGGCACAAAGGAATTACTCGACTATAGAGAAGGAGCTTCTTGCTATCGTTTTGTCGCTCAAACATTTCGAAGTTTATGTTCCAGCCTACGGCCCGGTAGTGACGATTTATACGGACCATCATCCCTTGAAATTCCTAAATCAGTTTCACAATCGGAATATGCGGTTGACCAGGTGGTCCCTAATGCTCCAAGAGTATAATCTCAACATTCAGCATATTGCCGGGAGTGAGAACGTGATAGCAGATTGTCTATCAAGGGTTGATGATCCAGGATAGTCGTGCACGGTGTGTGGGTTGAGCAGGAGTAAAATTAGGCTATCATAACGCCGTCCAAAAAGATTATAAAACAATAAAATAAACGAGAAATTTTTTTTTTTAGTTTTGTAAGTCTTTATTGTTGTAGCATGATGCATGCGATATTGTGTTTTATGTATAATTCACACTTCAGTTGTTGTGCACCTTTTGCAATTAGTGGCAGCTAAGGGTAGCAGGTCGGTTGGTTGCCCGTCAGATTTTGATAATGCTTCTAAGGTCGATTATCTAAAATCTTGGGGGGGCTGTGACGCACCCAGTGCGTGGCAACGCAACCTGATTGTACTCCTTGGTACTCCACTGTACCGCCACTGTGCGGTACCTCTGTACCGCTGTACCGTGCTGGCTGCCTATATTGAGTGTGACAACGTATAACTATGTTCTTTGTATCTCTGCAAAGGTCTCGTCATGTGCTAACCAGTGGTGGGTTTTGTTTTAAGCCATGTCGAGACCTTCCATTTAATATGTAGTATCAATAGAGAAGTTGATAGATAAGACAATGGGAGTTCAGAGAGAGAGAGTGAGTTGGGCTTCAGAGCGAGAGGGTAGCAATGCGCCACGCTGCCGGGGGGGTGGTTGCCAGACGTATGGACCGGTTGGCAGCCTTGCGCTTATAGCTAGGCGCGACAGGGTTGGTAGTCCATTGCCGCCTGCCTATGCTGCCTGGGCTGCCCATGTTGTCGTACTGCACATTGCCTGGAGGCTCGCTGTATGTTCCATGATCAGGTTGCCTAGAACCTTTGAGATTCTAACATCCCTTGCCCTCTCTCCCAACTTCTCACGGTTGCACTCTTTCTCTCTGACGACATTACTCTCATTTCATTCTTCTCTCTATTTAAATGCATAACCTTCCCTTGAGGTCCTAAAGGAGTTTCAGCACTCACCTCTCGTATTACTCTTAGGACAAGCATATATTTACATGTATTAGATTTAAGGGGTTAATGGGAACAGCGATCTTCTTGATGAGGATAGTTGGTGAACGTTCTACATGTTCACGAGTTATATGCCCAGCTCATCATCCAATTTGTGACTAGACTAGTGCCATGTGTAAGAGCCCGACCATGCCCAGGAGTTGTCTGTAGAGGGGCGAGGACTTAGCCTTGATTTGCCTACCGAGCCAGGAGCGAGTGTAGTACCAGAGACTACAGCTCGCTCGTAGTGCCGGTATAGTAGAGTAACGTAATTTATCTGTCCTTGTGTTCTCTGCAGTCTTTTCCTGGGTTCTCGCTTTCGGTGCTGGGACTCGTTGTTCCTGTGACTTGGCCTGCTAGCTAGAACACATGGGGATGATGAGTGGGTTATATCTTTATTTTACTATGCATTGCAGCTCTCTTTAAGTTTATGTATGTAACACTTTACAATACACATTACTCACACACAAGACAACACTATTAATACTTTCATGTATCAATTAACTGCACTGTCGTTTTGCTGCTGTGTCCGGAGTTCTGTTGCGTAGGGCGCATACGGACTCAGAGGGGAGACAGAGTGAGAGAAGCGAAGTAGCCTATGCGGTAGTAGGCTACCGGCGCAGTACTGTTGCCTGCAACCTTTTAGTTATTCCAAGTATAGATTCATTCTTATAATAAGTGACTACTATTTATGTTCCTTCCATGTGTATTATTAGGTATCTACTGGATCATGAACATCTTGTATGCTACATGCTAGTGCATGTTAGTAGGGGACAGTTATTCTAGTGCACGCGCTTTCAAGTAGGCGTGTACATTTGTCATTTAGCATTTCACTGTCATACCTTTAGCCTGCTTCTATTCTACATTATTAGAGGCTTAATATTAACGTAGTTTCTTGAGTATTGCATTTCTTTAGTAATAACGTAACCTATAAATGTCTGAGGGAGTTTAGCCTCATAGCCTACCCCTGTTGTACACTTTCGCCGAGTTAAGGTACCTCGTTACCATAGACGATAACTCTGTAGGGCGTTGGTGCTTTTGTTGTCTGGAGCATATAGTATTTGGGACTGGAATCGAGCGTGTCGTTGTCACATAAGCCATTTCTGTCCTACGATCAAGAATCCCGAATATGTATTGCCGATCCAGCCGTAACAAAATGGCGACCTTGCACAAGATTCAGTAGTATCCTATCACATGTTTTTTGGAGAACTATTCTATGCTACCTAGTAGAGCTGGCTAGAATTTTCTTGCATATTGGAGGAATTTTTATTGTGTCATTATTGTATTGGTGGACTTGCAGCAGTTACCTAGATTCGTCTACTCTGTTCATCATGGGTAGGCCAGAAATCTCGAACCCTACCCCTCATAACTCAAAAAGGACCAGATTAACCGAGCGACTATTTCTGCCATTTGGAAAGAGTCAGCCAGGGAACCCTCTTTGAGTTACAGAGAACAGAGGTCACGATTGCTATCCTACCTACAGTATAATGAATGGAGTATAGTTCAAGTTGTCCATCCCTCCACCATTTAAATATAAATTACATATAAATATAGAAAGAGAACATGAAAGTGGAACAGAGAGTCACTCAGACAATACTCTGTGGTGTCCACTAATACATTCCCCAATCACTAATTTGTTAAAATAATTGGCGGTTTATTTAAAGAATGGAGGCCCGATGAGCTGAAAATACACATTGTACAATCTAGTGGATGAGCATGAGAAATATATATATGAAAATAGTAAACTCAGCTTACAATGTGCGAGTATAATATAAATTACAACATTAATACATCATGTATAATGAGTGCAAGTGTAACAATACCTTATAATCTTCATAATATTGTTACACAGAACCTTGCATGAGTGATAACACTGAATTGGACATGTGTTCATAGGAAATATTTCAGAATATTTCATCATCTTTTCAGAATGGTTCAATAAAATGTGCATCACCTAGTGTTGCCAATTTAGCTACTTTCCCGCTAGATCTAGAGGTGTATTTACTTCAATCTAGAGGCACATTTTTACATCTAGAAATGTGAATTCTAGCGATATTCTGGAGATTTGAGCCATTTTAGATGATGTGGTAATATTCTAGCATTATTCAGCTTTCATTTGCTATCTAGCACACTGGAGTTGGTCTTTTTTTCGAGAAATTTTTACGGGCAATTATGGTCTGGAAGCTTCAAAAATTACATTTTATCAGAATTCAGCCGCCTAGAATAATCTACCTTCAGTCTAGTTACCGATACCAGTTCGAAAATGTCCCGAAATAATACGAGAAAAAACTTGCTTATGGAAAATTTACGGAAAAAGAGCTCGTGTGACAGCGGCTTAACTTTGGTGCTCTATTTCCCTGTAGGCCATTGCACGAATGGCCTGGCCTGGGTTGCCTAAAATATACAGTTCTCGGCCGGAAGCACCTGGAATGAGGAGAGATGGTGAGGACAACAATGTGAGGGATCAGGCAGAATAGGCAGCATCAGGGCTGAGGAGAGACCAGACGCGGAACAAAGGGAAGGATATACTGTATGTACTGTACCTATAGTCTATTGTTTTCCAGCTGATGGTAAAATGAACCCCTTAGTAAATGATCTCCCGAGACTTAATGGATATAATATATAAAACTATTATGTCGCTGCGTCATATAATATTATTTTTATTAATCTCACCACCACACCCCCAATGAAATTAATTAAAGTATATATGATCCACCGGGATTCGAACCCGGGTTATCACACACATATTTTTGCCACCTTAACCATTACACCACCAGGACGGTTAAAGGTTTATGCACACGCCTACGACTTATTATCCATTCTCGAATACTGGATATTAATCTAATCATGTTCATACTCCCAACCGCACTATGGTAGCCTACTGTTTAAGTGAGAGGAAAGAATATTCATGGGGCACAGATCATATAGACCGGCCTCTCGAAGAAATATCCCTAAACCTACTAATAATATTATTTTTATTAATCTCACCACCACACCCCCAATGAAATTAATTAAAGTATATATGATCCACCGGGATTCGAACCCGGGTTATCACACACATATTTTTGCCACCTTAACCATTACACCACCAGGACGGTTAAAGGTTTATGCACACGCCTACGACTTATTATCCATTCTCGAATACTGGATATTAATCTAATCATGTTCATACTCCCAACCGCACTATGGTAGCCTACTGTTTAAGTGAGAGGAAAGAATATTCATGGGGCACAGATCATATAGACCGGCCTCTCGAAGAAATATCCCTAAACCTACTAATAATATTATTTTTATTAATCTCACCACCACACCCCCAATGAAATTAATTAAAGTATATATGATCCACCGGGATTCGAACCCGGGTTATCACACACATATTTTTGCCACCTTAACCATTACACCACCAGGACGGTTAAAGGTTTATGCACACGCCTACGACTTATTATCCATTCTCGAATACTGGATATTAATCTAATCATGTTCATACTCCCAACCGCACTATGGTAGCCTACTGTTTAAGTGAGAGGAAAGAATATTCATGGGGCACAGATCATATAGACCGGCCTCTCGAAGAAATATCCCTAAACCTACTAATAATATTATTTTTATTAATCTCACCACCACACCCCCAATGAAATTAATTAAAGTATATATGATCCACCGGGATTCGAACCCGGGTTATCACACACATATTTTTGCCACCTTAACCATTACACCACCAGGACGGTTAAAGGTTTATGCACACGCCTACGACTTATTATCCATTCTCGAATACTGGATATTAATCTAATCATGTTCATACTCCCAACCGCACTATGGTAGCCTACTGTTTAAGTGAGAGGAAAGAATATTCATGGGGCACAGATCATATAGACCGGCCTCTCGAAGAAATATCCCTAAACCTACTAATAATATTATTTTTATTAATCTCACCACCACACCCCCAATGAAATTAATTAAAGTATATATGATCCACCGGGATTCGAACCCGGGTTATCACACACATATTTTTGCCACCTTAACCATTACACCACCAGGACGGTTAAAGGTTTATGCACACGCCTACGACTTATTATCCATTCTCGAATACTGGATATTAATCTAATCATGTTCATACTCCCAACCGCACTATGGTAGCCTACTGTTTAAGTGAGAGGAAAGAATATTCATGGGGCACAGATCATATAGACCGGCCTCTCGAAGAAATATCCCTAAACCTACTAATAATATTATTTTTATTAATCTCACCACCACACCCCCAATGAAATTAATTAAAGTATATATGATCCACCGGGATTCGAACCCGGGTTATCACACACATATTTTTGCCACCTTAACCATTACACCACCAGGACGGTTAAAGGTTTATGCACACGCCTACGACTTATTATCCATTCTCGAATACTGGATATTAATCTAATCATGTTCATACTCCCAACCGCACTATGGTAGCCTACTGTTTAAGTGAGAGGAAAGAATATTCATGGGGCACAGATCATATAGACCGGCCTCTCGAAGAAATATCCCTAAACCTACTAATAATATTATTTTTATTAATCTCACCACCACACCCCCAATGAAATTAATTAAAGTATATATGATCCACCGGGATTCGAACCCGGGTTATCACACACATATTTTTGCCACCTTAACCATTACACCACCAGGAAGGTTAAAGGTTTATGCACACGCCTACGACTTATTATCCATTCTCGAATACTGGATATTAATCTAATCATGTTCATATTCCCAACCGCACTATGGTAGCCTACTGTTTAAGTGAGAGGAAAGAATATTCATGGGGCACAGATCATAATTATAGACCGGCCTCTCGAAGAAATATCCCTAAACCTACTAATAATATTATTTTTATTAATCTCACCACCACACCCCCAATGAAATTAATTAAAGTATACTGTATATGATCCACCGGGATTCGAACCCGGGTTATCACACACATATTTTTGCCACCGTAACCATTACACCACCAGGACGGTTAAGACAGGAATGACAATATAAAGTAGGTAATTCTAAAATATGATCCACCGGGATTCGAACCCGGGTTATCACACACATATTTTTGCCACCTTAACCATTACACCACCAGGACGGTTAAGACAGGAATGACAATATAAAGTAGGTAATTCTAAAATATGTTGAATACTGAATATTATACTGAAAGACAAACTCTGACAACTAAATATTTATAAATAAAATACACATGGCTTGCAGAGGGAGAAAATGTGGATGTCGTGTTGCTAAAGCATTCGACAGGGTGGATCACGGTATCCTTCTTCACAAGATTAAGAAACTCGGCATCCAAGGCAAAATAGGTGTATGGCTGCACAGTTTCCTCTCCGCAAGAAGGCACACTCGATATAGTCTCCCAGAAGATACAATAAATAACCCTACACTTGACACATTAAAACAGAATAAACTAACACAGCTCACTACACATTATACAAAATATATATATTATAGAATACAGAGGGAGAGAATACCTTTTGTGTCGGGGAGTAACTTCTAAATATTAATATAAAAATAGTTTAGTCCCCCAAATTATCAGGTTTTCTTTGAGAGCGGGTGGCACTAGGCAGGAAATGAATGTAGGGGTAACTCAGGAAAATTAATTACGGCTTAATTTGAAATACGTTTTAGTTACGAGTAAATTTAAAGCTTTATTCATGAATAGTGCATGTTTATTCACCTAATACGATGATGAATCAGCCGTTTACTATTCGATTTTGTCTCCAATTTCGCCATATAAGTAGAACAAGTACTCTCTCTGAAGCTTTTTGAGTGTTTTTAGATGAATCAGCCGTTTACTATTCGATTTTGTCTCCAATTTCGCCATATAAGTAGAACAAGTACTCC
>JBAKBP010023013.1:0-32500 GCA_037953745.1 Lithodes maja | reverse complement strand
TTAAGAGAACCCCGCCTTCGGCTGGACTTTTTTCTACTGAAAAATGTACAATTATTATTTTTTTTTTTAAAGAGGGTCTAGGGGGTGTAATTTTAAGCGTGATGGAGGTCTATGGAACAAACTAAAAACCTCTCCTTAAGATCTGACAATTACAGTTTTAATATCAGTATACTGTACATATAATGCAATTAAGGTAAGATCTCTTTATTTATTTTGTATTTTATTATTCTAAATTGGAAAACTATATTAATCTTCCAACCCGCGCAACTTATTCCTAAGCTAAATAATATCGTGTATTGATTTAACCCCTTCAGCACGATGACGCATTTTGTACCTTTTATTCTGGCTAACAATAGACGATTGTATCCAGTTTCAGAAGAACCTAAGTTATTCAGAAGGTTTAGTGAGATCGTATTTACCCCTTGGAGTCCTGAAGGTATATCATAGGCTAAAGCAAATCGGGGCATGTGAATCAGTGTGTGCGGGTGTGTGCGGGTGTGTGCGGGTGTGTGCGGGTGTGTGCGTGTGTGTGCGGGTGTGTGCGGGTGTGTGCGGGTGTGTGCGGGTGTGGTGCGTGTTACTCAGTTACTTGTTCGTCAAGGGGAATCACGCAATGCGAGCTAAGCTCATTATTATCGCGCCTCCTTAACTGGGAATGTATTGCGTGAAATGCATGTTAAGTGTTTTATGTACTGTTGGAATGGCTGTGGATGTGTGTGTAGTCTGTATTTAGCCAATTGGCGACATCGGAAACGAAGGCTTTAGGGTGGATCTGTATGGTACCAGTCTCACTATAGACGGTACCGTCTCGCCCGAAGGCTTAGGTAGCCATCAGCTTTGGTGAACCATATGATACCCATCTCGCCTTGTACCATTTTGCCAACCCCAGATGGGACGTCACAACGTCGTCCACTTATTCCAGGTACCTATTTACAGCTAGGTGAACTGAGGCTAACACATGAAAGGAGACAAGCCCAATTTGTCTCCGCCCGGCCGGGGGATTGAACCCCCGACCCCTCGTGTGTGAGACGAGAGCGCTACCTACTAGGCTACGGGCTGTGTGTGTGTGTGTGTCTGTATTAGGGGTAGGGGGGGGGGGGGGGTTGTAATATGAAAAGAGAGGCAGGTTGGACAGAACCCCCAAAGACAAAAAACAATGTTGCATCGATCCCCCTCTCCGTCCCTAAGAGCGGATCATACTCGGATTTAGTAAAAAGGGGGGGGGGGGGGGGGGGGGCTGTTGTACCCGTGCAGAAAAAATAAATTAATTAATTAATAACGAAAAATAAATAAAACAAATTAAACAATAAAATATATAAAAGACAAAATTCAATGGGTATAGACATGTTAAGTTCTATCTATCTATCTATTGCCTGACGCCGTGATCCCCGAAGGGGTGGCCACGAACGAACCGCCCCCATGCACCTCTGTCCCCAGTCAGTCGACGCCCCTCCCCCCAACCAGCACCGCCTTCATTCATGTAGTTCCTCACTCCATCCTTCCACCTCATATTCGGTCTACCTCTCCCCCTCTGTCCCTCCACCTCGCTCTCGTACACCCTCTTAGTCATTCTCTCGCTTTCCATACGTTCCATATGGCCGAACCATCTCAAGTTGTTCCTTTTCACACTTTCCAGCACATCTACCTCCACACCACACCTCCTTCTTACTTCCTCATTAGTCTGTCTATCCCTGCATGTAATTCCGCACGCACTCCTTAAGTAATTCATTTCCACTGCTCTCACTCTTGGTCCGAGTCTCTCAACCAACGTCCATGCTTCGCTTCCGTAAGTCAGTGTCGGGATTACCACACTGTCATGCAAGGACTTCTTCACTTCCATACTGACCACCCAATTTCTTGTTACTGCTTTTAGCGTTCCTACAACCCTCTTCCCCTGTTGTACCCTCTCCCGCACCTCTTCATCCATAGTCCCATCTTTACTCAACACACTGCCCAGATACTTAAAAGAGTTGACGATCTCCATAGCCTGACCGTTCAGCTTCACCTCACACTCTGTGACTTCACCCCTTTCGAAGACCATAACCTTGCTCTTCCCCGTATTTACCTTCAAATTCCGTTTTTCGCACACTGTTCCAAACTCATTTACCAGACCCTGCAACTCCCATTCATTATCACTCATCAGAACTGTATCATCCGCAAACAGCAGTATAGGTAGCTTCCACTCAATTCCCTCCCTTTTCAGCGATACACCAACATCCACTGCTCTTGATAGTATTTCTTTCATAACTCCATCCATATATACAGTAAACAACCACGGGGACATCACACACCCCTGTTTCAAACCAACATTCAGGTCAAAGAACTCGCTCTGCTCACTCTCCACACGTACTGCCGCCTTTGCACCCTCATACATGCTCTTCACTGCTTTCAGCAACTTGCCCTCTACTCCGTATATTCTAAGTACTTTCCACAAACCTTCTCTATCCACTCTGTCATAGGCCTTCTCCAAGTCCATAAAGGCAACATACACCTTTTGTTTCTTCTCCAGATACTTCTCCACAACACAATTCAGGGTAAAAATCTGATCTACACATCCTCTTCCCTTCCTAAAGCCTCCCTGCTCGTCGCCTATCCATTTCTCCGTTCTCACTCTCACTCTCTCAATCACTACCCTACTGTATACCTTCCCTACTACGCTTAGAAGACATATTCCTCGGTGGTTACCACACACTCCTCTTTCCCCTTTGCCCTTATATAGGGGGACTATTATGCCAGTCTTCCAGTCATCGGGTGCACTCCCCTTCTCCCATGCTAGTTTGCACATTTTCCATACCCATTCTATCACTATCTCACCACCATACCTCAACATTTCCCCACACACTCCATCTGTTCCTGGTGCTTTCCCCAACTTCACTCTTTTCATGGCTTCCCACACTTCTGACCTCCTGATCCCCACCTCCTCCTCCACTACTTCTCTTCTTCTCCCTCCCATACCATATCCAGCTATGTTTGCTGGCTCTTCATTCCTTTCATTTAGCAACTCACTGAAGTACTCCCTCCATCTTTCGACTCTCTCTTGCTTCTCGGCTAGCATTCTCCCATTCTTATCTTTCACACCCTTACTGTTTCCCTTGCTACCTTCCCTAAGTTAAGTTAAGGATGTTATATATATATATATATATATATATATATATATATATATATATATATATATATATATATAAAGTGATACCGTAGAGACTATACATTTTAATTGTATTATCTGTTGTTGACTCTTGTTAGGCCCCGAAATAACAGTTTCACGGAAGAGATGATTTAATTACGTTTGTTTGGCCACGAGTCCACCTGAGCTCTGCTATATTTGGAGGATTGGCCGCTACCTGGAATACACCTGCATTGCCAAATGCATCCACAATACTATAGTCGGTTTTACTAAGGCTGACGGTAAATTGAATCCCTTAGCAATTGATTTCTCGATACATGATATTGGAATGTGAGATTTCTATGTCTGTGTCATAATTATGTATGCCAAGGTTATATAATTAAAGTTGAGTAATTAAGATGAGTTACAGCAATTTATCGTGAGCTTCAAAACAGAACAAAAACGGAGTGTAATGTAGTGCAATACATTGATAATAATACAACCAGTGATTTAATTAAGGGGATTTATTGGTAGTGCAAATCCATCTCCGAGAGAATGACTAAGAGGGTGTACGAGAGCGAGGTGGAGGGACAGAGGGAGAGGTAGACCGAATGAGAAGTGGAATGATGGAGTGAGGAAGTACATGAACGAAGACGGTGCTGGTTGGGGGGGAGGGGCGTCCACTGACTGGGGACAGAGGTGCATGGGGGCGGTTCGTTCGTGGCCACCCCTTCGGGGATCACGGCGTCAGGCAATAGATAGATAGACCTCCATCTAGCCTAACAATAGATACCCCTTAAATACCATTCTCTTTTAAGTGTAGAAAGTGGCTACTAATATAATGAACACTTCTAGATGTTTACTTCTGAACGTCTCTCTTTCTCTCTTCCTCCTATCTCTCCTCCCTTTCTTCCTCTATATCCTCCTCATTCGTCTTCTCCCTCTTACTTTTCTTCTCTTCCTCCTATCCCTTCTTTTCTTCCTCTATATTCTCCTCATTCGTTTTCTCCTACTACTGCTCTACCCCCTTCTCCCTTTTTCTTCATTTCCTCTTTTTATATATATTTTTGTTTATCTTTTTATTTTGTTTCTTGTCTTTTTCATCCTGTTCATCCACATCCTCCTGTTTCTCATTCTACTCCAACTATTTAACTGTATCTTCATTCCCTCTTGGTCTGTTTTCTCTTTCCACCTCCTCTTCTTCTTGGTCGTCATATTCTCTCCCTCTTGGTCGCTTTCTGTTTCCTCTTCCTCTTTTTGTTCTGCAGTCCCTCTTGGTCTTTCTCTGTTTCCTCCTCTTCCACATGGTCTTTCTTCACTCCCTTTTCTTCTTAGTCTTTATATATTGCCTCCTCCTCTTCTTCTTAGTCTTCTTCATTCCCTCTTCTTCTTATTCTGGCGAGCGATTCGACACCTGGATGGGGATAAACATCTTAAAACAGTAGGCTGAATGGGGCCGAATGGATACAAGGCAGAGAAAGAGAGAAAAGGAGAGAAAAAAGCTAGTCACCCTCCTTAACTTCATAATCTAGTGAATATCATATATGCATGTATTTTCCTATAGCTCCATTTTATGTTCCATACGACGTCATTTTGTGTATTTGTAGTATCTTCCATCCGATTTCAACTGGTAATTTTATGCGGCGAATCCATATTATCATGATCATCTGCGAGTTAACTGCGGAATTTTGGTGTGAGTATCGTAGATTCGAGTCCTTGGAGTGCCAAATGTATTTGTTGATTTCATTAATTGAGTTTAGAAGTAAAGTTGGTTGGTGATAACAAAATTAATCCATCTGTTAATTCCGAGAATTGCGTATTAACAGTATTATTCGTTCTTGTCTTCCTGAGAAACTCGATGATTTTGTACAACTGGATTCATATAGTTTTTAGTCACACTGAAAACAAAACCTCGCGAAATATGTAACTACACAACATTACATATGTTATATTGTGATTCTGATGCATCTGACAATATTGGTTATTGTTGTGACATTGGCTATATACACCAGTTTTGTCTCTAGATATATTCATGTGTAAATACACTGTATATACCATTGAATAGGTTTCATACCCAAATTCGTGGAACAAACACAGCCGCTGAGAAAAAAAATGTGTATGCATGTAATGAAAACCTTTCACCCGGTCGAAATGCGTATAATATATGCATGGACATATCACGCGCGTTTTCCCTAGCTGTTGCAAAAACTGTTGCAGATACATACACGGGCAAAATAGATAGCCTTGTTTCAGATACAGTATATGCATGTAATATAAGTAACGTGTTTTATTTGTTTATTGTATTTATTTTTCTATATTTTTTGGTTTCCTATTCTGCATCTTCGGAACAATGACAATGTAGATTTGTGTTTTATAAGGGAGGTGGGTTTTATTTTATTGGTCGATTTATTTCATTATTTATTCGTTTTATGTTTCCTCGCTAGACCTTCATCAAGCTTTAAGAAAACACCCCCTAGATACCTCTTCAAGATAAATTTGTACAGTTTTCGGTCGAAACATTTCCTAGCCGAAGGTCTGTTCCTCCTAAGAAAACAGGCTCGCTATCGCTCGTTAGGCAAGAATCGACACCTAAATGGCCCGAAAGCTTCTAATGCTGACGAACAAATGGGGCGAAAGGTCTTAAAATTGCCAAACTAATGGGCCGAATGCCTTACAAATCGGAAAAATAATGGGGTTAAACATGAGGGAGAAGGGGGATCAAAAAAACGAACCATATCCCTTAATTATGCATGCGCTGTAATAGATGTTCTTTTAACTATTTGTCCGGTTCTACACGTAAACCGAGAGAACTCAAATATTCAGGCAGAAATGTTGGGGATCGTTCGTTCGACCACTTTTGCATAACAAAGGACAATTTTCGATTCCCGTTCCAATTCCCTAACTGTCGGGCGTATAACTAATTCATTTGAGGGGAGATGACCTGGCTTTCTGGTCCCCCTTCTTCCTCATGTTTAGCCCCATTAGTTTTCAGATTATATGACGTTCGGCCCATTAGTTTGGCAATTTTAAGACTTTTCGCCCAATTTCTTTGTCAATATTAAGACTTCGTGTCATTTAGGTTTCGATTTTTTCCTGGCGAACGACAGCGAGCCTCTAATTTTAGAAGGAACCGGCCTTCGGCCAGGATATTTTTCTACCGAAAAATGTGCAAATTGATCTTGAAAGGTGGTGTAGGGGGTGTTTTTCTAAACTTGATGGAGGTCTAACGAGGAAACTCAAAATTACATAAATAATTGAATAAATAGCCCAAGAAACAAGCACTACCCCCTTAAAACTAATTCATTTGAACTGTTTCGGTGTGCACCACCTCGATATTTTAACACTTTTGTACAGACCATCCTGTTCTTTTTATGATATTTCATGTTTGCCATATTAGTTTTGAGAGTTTAAGATGTTTGACCCATTAGTTTGGCGATTTTATGACCTATCACCCCAATGAATAAAAAACACACAAAATACAGCCACACTAGCCCCATAATGTAGAATGCTTTTTCTGCTGACATTTCTTATTCATGCAATCAGTGGCCAAGTTCAAAGGATAACACGCTGGTTTGAGTATCCTTGGTTCTAGTCCTAGGATTCATTACTTGCATTGATTTCACTAGTTAGGTTTATTTGAAAATTAAATGGAGGGTTGGTGAAAACAAATATGGTATGTTGGTGGAAGGGTCCTCTTAACATATTGTGTTTAGTATCAGATTCCCCGTCATACAATAGAAGGGGATAACTTCAACTCCTAAAGGGTGATGGGCAGGAAATGTTTGGGCGTGTGTGTGTGTGTGTGGGTGGGCGTGGACGGGGGGGAGGGGGATTCTGTTCCTGATCATGGATTTAACCCCTTCTGTACCGGCGACGTGTTTCTAATTTTCTTCTGGCTATATTTAGACGATGTTGTGCAGTTTATGAAGCATATGTGTGGGATTAAAAAGGGTCAAGGGAGATAGTTGGTCGCACAACCCGTTGTTCAATGGTGTTTTTTGGACTCCCTTCTCCCTCATGTTTAGCCTCATTAGTGTTGAAGGTTTACGATGGTCGCCCAATTAGTTTGAAGATTTTAAGACCTTTTGCTCGATTTGTGTGTCAATTGTATGACCCTTCGTGCTATTTTGGAGTCGAAGTTTTCCTGGCTAGCGATAGATAGCATACACATTAGGATGAACTGGATAACAACTAGGACATTATACTATCGAAAAAAGCACACATTTATCTTGAAGGTAGGTCTTGGTGGTATATTTTCAAAGCTTGATGGAGGTTTGGGGAGGAGACTATACTATAATTAATACATCTTGATAGCGTAATGTATAAATGCGCGGAATTTCGGTGTGAGTATCCTAGGTTCGAGTCCTTGGAGTGCCACATGTATTTGTTGATTTCATTAATTGAATTTAGAAGTAAAGTTGGTGGTGAAAAAAATATAAATACATAAATAAACCAATATATAAAGATATCCCATTTAACCACATCCGAAGAATGATCCGGGAGAGTGATAAGGACTAAGGAGATCACGGTTATAGTTATTAGGAAGGGGAAGGGGAAGGCAATTATGGCAGACAAGGAGATGAGACGGCTATGATATGGACAACTAATAATATATATATATATATATATATTATTGTCAAATTATCCTTAAAATTACCAATAAAAGACATTATTCAATACTACAGGCCTGTATCTGTTTATACCTCTAGATTATGGTAATAAGACAAACCGTAACAAAAACACTAACGCTGATGGTTAGATATAAGTCTTGTAAGCCTTTATGAAACTGAAGCCTTGGCCTTGCTCGGGGCCTTGGGGCTGTTCGGCCAGGCAGCTTGGGGAACAACAACAACAACTGAGGTAAATTGGAATATCCAAATACACTATAAGTAATATCAAATCCGTGTATAATGTTTTTGCATTGGGTATCTTAAAATATACTACCGGAAGACCAGGCATACCGACCATGTTCATCTAAGGAAAAAGAAATGGCTCAGATAGCAATAAGAATTCCTTTGGAGACGGTCTAGCCATATATCGTAAAAGTTCATTGATGACATGGCATGCCTCAGTACCTAGCCAAATAGCCGGGTATTGAGATTGAACAATTGAAATTTATAAAGTTGTATTTAGCTATCATGCATTACATTATTTGTACAGTATTTACAATGTTTATATACTATTCTGGGTGAGCCTTTTGAGAGTTAACTATCTTAAAATAGGCTACATCATCCGATTAATTCACTATATTTTTGGGGTAATATTTTTGTTTTACAATTCTATCTAATTACATATTATTGGCACACTTACTGCACACATGCAACATAATTTTACATATGTAGTGTACTGTACATAAATTTACAGATATACATTTAACCTGTATGTACATAAAAAAGTAAACACACTATTAATTAACCAACAAACACCCGCGACCCCCCCCCCCCCACCCTTTCAGTACCGGTGACGTCTATTTTATATTATCTTAGCTACATTAAGACGATCTATATTTACCTCAGGAAGGATATATGGTAGCTAAAATAATTAATGGAGTTGGTCTGTTGCCTTTTAATTGGTAGATGTCCTGTCCAAGCTGAATAATGTCTTCTAATAGTTATCAGAATATAATGAAAAGGATGTCACCGGTAATAAACGAGTTACACTAAAACATATGAGTAATATAAAACCGAACAAAAAATAAACATGAAACTGTCTAAAAAGTCATTATTTTCTGATAGCAACCATTTATTTGCTTTGCAATTTCTTACTTCGATAAATGCATATGAATTATTTCTACTGTTTCATTTTCAATTATAGTTTCGGGAAGCCGCTTAAGCTTCGTAAGAATTTGATATTTCATTCATGCGTTAACAAATAAAATGATTCTCTATTTTGGATTCTGCCTTCTGTTTTGTTTTTAAATAGTTTTATTTTCATAGTAACCACAATGCTGTTAACATGCTCAACAGTTTTTCAACAGTTGGGCGGGTGCCCAACCCCGAAAGGAGTTGAAATAGGGGAGCTATCCCCCCGCCAAAGGCGGCTTTCTAGGGCCTTTCCTAGCTGATGCTGAGAGGATTGGGTTCTAGTCATGTGGTGATGGGCTGGTCTATCCGAGTGAGAACTGAGCGATCTCTGCCATACCCATAGCTTACTCTGACTGTTCCTTTTACTTATATATCTTCTAGATCTCAAGTGGCGGCGTCTTTTCCGTGGATTGATCTCCCTACTGCCAACCTAGAAGTTGGCAGATTGGGAGCCAAAGCGTCACATTTTTCCCTTGCCCCTCAACTTTCCCTTCATAATTGCTGAGGGGCACAGGGCCTTGGGTGGGGCTTTGGTTTCCTGGGCGTTTCCGCACCCTCCTCAGCTCCCTGCCTTGGAGTGGCTTCGGTCACCCGGGCTTTGTTAGTGGTAAGCAGGGAGGATTTTGTGGGGGCGCTCGTTTATGGCCTTGGCCTTGCTCGAGACCTTGGGGCTGTTCGGTCAGACAGCCTGGGGAACAACAACAACAACAGTTTTTCAATCGTTAATAGGTTCACGTATTTTCCATTCAACAATTACGGAATATTAAACATGTTATATATGTTATTTGTAATTACAGAAGTGCACGTAGTATTTCGCAACTTACTTTTAGCTGTAATCGGCTTTTCATTGAATTGGGAGAAAAGAGGCGTAGTTTACATTGACACTTTTTTAACTGACCGCATGTGTTAACAAATGCTCGGTATTTGGCAAGTGTTGACAGACTTAAAACAAACAGAAAAATGATTGGCATTAATAATTTATAAATGTGTGTTTGCATACAATTATGAATGGGATGTCTTATGGTGCCTTAAATGGGATGTCTTATGGTGCCTTAAATGGGATGTCTTATGGTGCCTTAAATGGGATGTCTTATGGTGCCTTAAATTTATGTTAGTCTATGAACCTAGTTTTATTATTTTACTTTGTGTTATTGTATTTTTTGCTGTCAAACACAATGTCTCAAATAAATAACTTAATTGTCCTACTATGTTGGTTTACATGCTCGTTTTCGTTAGTTGGCATGAATGTACAGTCACGAGCATAAATACTGCAACACTAACTAAATAACTTACTTTTAAACCGAGGGGATGCATGTACGTTGTCTGTTGTATTATTCCACCCTAATCTGGATACTTCACCTTTTATTGAATTCCCAATCCCTCCCCCCAAAAAAAAAATCACCAGTAATGTATTTACAGTTATGACATAAAAGACTATATATAATTCAAACCAAATCTATTTCACCGATTTATGCACTTACATGCTGAAGGTTGAAAAGGCAATTCCGTGGAGACAATTAGTATTTAATTTATTTGAATTGTTTTGCTTTATAATATATATATATATACTTTTTTAGTTTTCCATTAATTGACCTGAATGTGATATGATTATACTGGTAGTAATATCATACAAAACAAAACCTTGCATAACTGGCAACCAACTCGTCTGCCATTGCCCTGCGATGTTCCTACCCCGTGTCACCATCTCCGCTACAGACTTTAAACCCTAATTACTCGAATGTTTGGTCCTGTACTGGAGATTATAGAGTAAATTATACACACAGTGATACGATAGACCACTGGTGTAAATTATTGTCATACATCACGTTACACTTCATGTATATGTATGTATATATATATATATATATATAAGGAATAGAAGAACAGAAGCACTCGGTGTAAAACATAGTCCTATCAGTTTAATTTTAACTAATAGGACTGTTTTATTTTGTAGATTCGCCTGATGATAGAGTAAGTCACCTCCGAAACTGTCGCCAATAAACATGTTTTACACCGAGTGCTCCCGGGCATTTCCGCACCCTCCTCAGCTCCCCGCCATGGAGTGGCTTTGGTCACTCAGGCTTTACTGTGGTCGGCGGGGAGGGTTCTGTGGGGGCGCTCGGTTATGGCCTTGGCCTTGGGCCTTGGGGCTGTTCGGCCAGGCAGCTTGGGGAAGAACAACAACAACAACACCGAGTGCTTCTGGTTCTTCTATTCCTTATATATATATATATATATATATATATATATATATATATATATATACATACATACATATATACACTGTATACTGTATATGCGTATATTGGATTTTATTGTTAAACGTCCTGTGCATTTTAATCAGTAATACTTTAAACATCCAGAAGAATTGCAATATGCAAAGCAATATCCAACCTGTGTTCAATAATCGTGCAATGAAATATATTTAATAGACTACGGGAAGACCAGGCACAGTGGCCATGTTCAACATAAGAAAAAATACATTGCTGAGATTGCAATACGAATTCCTCTAGCGACAGTTGATCATTGCATTGAAAAAGTTCCTTGGCGACATGGTTTGGCCGAGTACAGTTGCAAAGACATGGACGTGGTACAAGAGCTTTGAGTAAGTGATTCAATTTAACCACTCGAGGATTATGACGCATTTTGACCGTTTTGACTCATTATTATTAGACGATTCTGTTTAGATTAGGAAGAGTGGGATTAAGCCAAACAAACAACAAAGCTGATAGATAGTGACCTCTCTCTCTCTCTCTCTCTCTCTCTCTCTCTCTCTCTCTCTCTCTCTCTCTCTCTCTCTCTCCTAGACGTCAGGTAATGAACACCCAGCACACAACACACTATAGTCGGTTTGTCTTCAGCGGAGGGTCAATTCAATCCATTTGCAGCCGAGTTCTTGGTATTTAAGAGGGCCCACCTCGTTTTTTTATTTGATTTCTCTCTCTCTCTCTCTGGGTTGTATCCATTCGGTCCCATTTAGCTTACTGTTTTAAGACGTTTATCCCCAGCCAGGTGTTGATTTTGTCCTGGCCAGCGTATTTAAATAAATGTTTTTGACAGCAGGCTAAATGTGTAAATTTGTTGGTATAAAAATGTCTCCGAAGTCGGATATCTCCAAACAACGTTGGCTCGCTTGCGCTCGCCAGGAAGAAATCGACACCTGGATGGGGATAAACGTCTTAAAACAGTAGGCTGAATGAGACCGAAAATATATACAAGCCAAAGTAAGAGAGAAAAGGAGAGAATAAAAGCAGATCGCCCCCCCTTAATGGAATATTATGGCACTTGTATTTCTTCGTATCGTAATATTAGAAAGAAAGAAAAAAATCACTACCAACACTAAACACCTCCCAAATGAAATTAATGAATAGCCAAGTTTTCATAATCAACAATTCATATCGTCATGATAATTATATTGAAACTCGCTGAGTGAAAAAGATGGGGACATAGCACTTTAATTAATCATCTGGAAAAAATATATATACTATGACGACTATGACGACTATAACGACTATAACCAGGAATAAACCAAACATGCACCAAAGCAATATGACCAGTTACACATTGATGGATGATGCCCTCCCAAACGTCAGGAAATGAACCCCTCGGTCTCTTTCCCTGGGCACCACCTCTCTTTTGGGGGACCTGAAATATGGTCTGTGAAATATGACTTGGAATCCCGAACGTCTCTTCCCTTTAACCCCTTGAGGATTCGGACTCGTTTTGGTAGTTTATTTTGCCTATTTCTCGATAATTGTATTCAGTTGAGGAAGAACTGATGAGAGTTTGAGAGTTATTTGGGATAATTTGTACCGTTTGATTCCTAGAGACCCTTTCAAAATTGTATGAAATCGTCTAATGACATTCAGAAGATAGTGAGAACAGGAATCCTCAAATATTGAAATAGTTGAAACATTATTGTGTTGTAAATTTAGTATGCTAAAGTATAGGCTAAAAACATGTGGTTACTGTGAGCTGACTCGAACATAGATTCGTATGATTTCATGTTTGTATTAAAATATTGATTCACCTTTCGTGAAAAATGTCCTAAGTTGTATTGCAATAACGTGGTTTACTTAAATTACTATCATTGCATGCTATGTGTATGCTAAATTATAAAGTAACGGAGAAGCCCATTTTAACTAAATTTACAATTTACATTTAATAGATTGAAGTATGATACACAAGGTATTCCAAGATATTATTGGGATTGAATTTGTGCTGTACCTAGTATCAGTGCATTACCACAAAGCCCACCGAAATGCCAAAAATATAACCTCATTGTTCCCTGATTAATAGCACTGTATGAATATTCCTATATTCAAAATATGCTACAGGGGGACAATGCCTTGTGCGTTCACTGCTCAATAGGTGGCGTTCTGAGGGTGAGGGTCTGAGTCTGGAGGGTGAGACAGTGAAGCACTTGAACGAAGCAACCAGCGGCTTCAGAGATGGAGCTGCTTCGAGCCATGAATGGATGCTTCACATGTCTCACTCCCCAGACTGGAACGAGACCTCATGGGCTTCACCGTGATGAGAGGTGGAATGTACACTGTACAGGCTCTCAGCCTATGCCTGAGAGGGTATTTGGAATATAGAAGAAGAAGAAAAAATATATATATATATACTGTATTCAGTATATGGGCTATCTAAAAATAAAAAATAAATTACGAAAATGTTATAAAAGAACAAAATATTGTTAAGGTTGCTCCGAAAAAGATATATGAAGTTGGGTTATAGATGGATTATCACACATTTTCCATATTCAAACATCAGTCAGATTAAAATAGATTTTTTCGTTGACAGTTTTTGAAAGTGGTATTTTCTGAATCCCATATACAAAGTAATGGAATAGATGAAGTGAGTAACGAATAACTATTTAAATTAGTTTAGTAATCCCTGCAACAGTTTCAACACCTTCCATTTTGTAAACTATTTATAGCAAGTGTGCGTTGGGAGGGGGGGGGGGGGGGAGGGCGTTTGGCTTTGTTTTCAATTTAACTCTTTTCGGGAAAAATAAAAATAAAAAAATAAAAAAATATATATATATATACTGTATATATATTAGTATTTAATGTTATCTAAAACCCAATCTCAATATAGTATAAACACCATAATATGAGGAAGAACACTTTATTGACAACGTTTCGCATATAGCTTCATCAGGCCAATGAAGCTATAATTATGCAAAACATTGTCAATAAACTGCTCTTCCTCACATGGTGTTTATATTAATTCAAATTATATTTTTATCAATCTCAATATAGGCTAGTCATCGAATGTCTGTCTTCGATATCAATATTGACTCCTTGAAATAAGACAGGGCGAAAAAGTGTTGTGATTCAATAAAGTGTTGGAATTGATGGAGAGACCCTGGAGAGGGCGAGACCATAATTGTGTTATTGTCTCGTTCGTGGTCCCTGCGGTACTGCTCGTCTTCCCACACACACACACACTCACACACACACACACTCTTAAGGGAATAGTGGCCGGTTTTTTGGGCAATTAATTTATTTATTCATTTATGTTTTTAGTTACTTCGCTAGATCTCCATCAAGCTAAAACAAAAACACCCCTGAGACCCCCCTTCAAGATAAATGTGTACATTTTTCGATAGAAAAATTTCCCGGTTCCTCTTACAATTACAGGCTCGCAATCGCTCGCCAGGAAAAAATCGACGCCTAAATGGCACGAAAGGTCTTTAAATTAACAACGAAATGGGGCGAAAGGTATTAAAATCGCCAAACTAATGGAAGGAACGTCTTAAAATCTCAAAACTAATGTGCTAAACACGAGGGAGAAGGAGGTCCATAAAAAAAAAGTACTACCCCCTTAACCCCTTCCATACCGGCAACGTCTTTATAATTTATGCTAACTATATATAGACGATGTTGTGCAGCTTAAGATGGATTTGTGCTACTAAAAAGGGTTGAATGAGATAGTTCGAAGCCTTTTGATTGCTGGAGGCCCTTTTTAAACTCAATAAAATCGTTTAATGAGAGTGAAGATGCATCGCGGACATGTGCTCTGACAATATTCAAACAATAGAGGGGTAGGATGTGACCCCTTCCCATATTAGAAGTCCAGCCTATACTATATTCTAACTATAAAAACTTCATTTTAGAGGGTATTGAGCTGTATTCATAATTTACCACTCGCTCCATCATCCTTTTGTCAGCTTAGTTAGTCTTTCTGTTCTTGTCGCTCGTTTTGTCTCCTTTCATTGTCGCTCGTTTTGTCTCCTTTCATTGTCGCTCGTTTTGTCTCCTTTCATTGTCGCTCGTTTTGTCTCCTTTCATTGTCGCTCGTTTTGTCTCCTTTCATTGTCGCTCGTTTTGCCTCGTTTCATTGTCCTTTTGTCTAGTCATATTTTTCTTTTAATTGGTCGTGTCTCGTTTTCCCCGTTATCCTCTCTCTTCACTCTTTTTTGTTCATACCATTTATTTGTGTCCTGTATTCCATTGCCTTTGTCCTCCTTTATTATCCTGCCTCCCGCCTGGTCTCCTCTCGATGTTCTTTTTTCTTGTCCTCTTTTTCGTTTAACCCTTTCACGCACATATAACGCAGAGGTTGCCAGAATAGCAATAAGAAATAGAGTTCTCTCACTCTTATAATTACCTCTCCAAAATTAGTTTTCTGCCCACAGCTAACTCAAAGACAACTGCAGAGGTTGAAGTAACTAAACTAAAGGTTTCTAAATACCCCGGATGGTAACACAGGCTTTAAAGTATCCCCAATAGGCTCAAAATCGCGTCATATGTCGGAGAGGGTTAATTTGTCAGTGTATCAGCCTCGTTTACTCCTTTGTTTCTGCTCTCTCCACCCTTCTATTTTCATTTAACTTCTTGTCCTTCTTTCTTTTTCTGTGTCTCGCTTCGTCGCCTTGCATTGTTTTTCGTGGCATCTAATGTCTCTCCTGTTTTTTTCACTTCTTGTTTCACACTTTTTGGCCATTCTTTCTTCTTTAGTCTCTTGCTTGTTCTCCTATTGCCCGCTTGGCCTCTGTGTTATCTCCTGTTCTTTCTTCTTTTCTCGCATCTCGTATCTCTCATTCTTGCCCTCCTTCTTGTCTCCCCTCTTCTTATCTCTCTCCTTTTGTCTCCACACACTCTTCTAGTCAATCCTTTCCTTCTCTTTCCCTCTCTGGTGTCTCTCCTCTGGGCTCCAATTTGGTCTCTTCCGGATCTCCTACCCTGCTTCGATTTTTTTTTTAAAATCTTCATTTTGGGTTTTTTCGCATCCTGTTTCTCTCCTGTTTTTCTCCCTTTGTTGTCATTCTTTCTTATTCAGTTTCCCGTTTATCCTCGTCCTATTGCCATTTGTGTCCTTTTAGTTCTCTCTCTCTCTCTCTCTCTCTCTCTCTCTCTCTCTCTCTCTCTCTCTCTCTCTCTCTCTCTCTCTCCTCACACGCTCTACCCGACCCTTTCGTCTCTCTTTCCATCTCACGTGTCTCTCCTTCGGGTTCCCATTTGGCCTCCTAATGGTCTCTTGCCTTCCTTTCTTCCTCTTTTTCACCTCCATTGTCACTTTCACTTCCTCGTCTCTCATCCTCCTCCCTTCCTTCCTTTTATTCTTGTCGTCTCGTTTCTCTCCCCTCCTGTCTCGTCTTCTTCCTCTCTGGCTTGATTTTATCTTGTTTTTCTCCTTCTCGTCTTTCCTATCTCCCCTATCGTTCCCCGCTCAACTTCGGCTTTGTTAGATTTGACCGTCCCTCTTATATATATATATATTCATTAAAGTCATTGGTTTCATTAATTAGGATTATTCTTACGTAAATTTATGGGCTTGTGATATTACGAAATAATTTAGGTATATACTGTATCTCAACAGCAAGGTAGCAATCCATATAGTAGGCGTATAGAAACGCATATAATAAAAAGGAATCTTAATAAACAGAAGGCCGAGTACTGTGCATGTGTGTGTGTGTGAGTGTGTGTTTGGGTACGTGTGAGTGTGTGTGCTTGTTTGTTAATATGTGTGTGTGTGTGTGTGTGAGTGTGTTTTGGTACGTGTGAGTGTGTGTGCGAGGGTTAGAGTGAGGGGAAGTGAGTGAGTGAGGGATATGGAGTGCAAAGAGAGAGGGGAGATTTAATAAGGAGATAACGAGGGAAGGAAAAGAAATAACCTGAAAGTGAAGGCCTGATTGAGGCGTGTGTCTGTGTGTGTAATAATAATAATATACACCGGTAGTAATTAGTGTCGGTTTATTGAGGATGAATACCTGTGTGTGTAATAATAATAATATACACCGGTAGTAATTAGTGTCGGTTTATTGAGGATGAATACCTGTGTGTGTAATAATAATAATATACACCGGTAGTAATTAGTGTCGGTTTATTGAGGATGAATACCTGTGTGTGTAATAATAATAATATACACCGGTAGTAATTAGTGTCGGTTTATTGAGGATGAATACCTGTGTGTGTAATAATAATAATATACACCGGTAGTAATTAGTGTCGGTTTATTGAGGATGAATACCTGTGTGTGTAATAATAATAATATACACCGGTAGTAATTAGTGTCGGTTTATTGAGGATGAATACCTACACAGTTTCTCTTAGGGGACCCCACCTTGCTTTTTTTTTTCTACTACTTTTTTTAGCTACGTAAAATCGTCTAGATATAGGTAATTAAATAAATAAATCGTCTAGATATAGGTAATTAAATAAATAAATCGTCTAGATATAGGTAATTAAATAAATAAATCGTCTAGATATAGGTAATTAAATAAATAAATCGTCTAGATATAGGTAATAAAATAAATAAATCGTCTAGATATAGGTAATTAAATAAATAAATCGTCTAGATATAGGTAATTAAATAAATAAATCGTCTAGATATAGGTAATTAAATAAATAAATCATGTAGGGGGGTGTTAAGGGAGCCCACCTCGCTTATTTTCTCTTTCTCTCCCTCTCTCTTTGGTTTGTATCCATTCGGCCCCACTCAGCCTACTGTTTTAAGACGTTTACCCCCATCCAGGTGTCAATATTTTCCTAACGAGTGGTAGCGAGCTAGCATATATATATATATACAGTATTTTTGTTTTGACAGCAAACTAAATTTGTACATTTTTCGATAGAAAACATTTTCCGGCGAAGCCGGTTTTCTCCATACAATGCTGGCTCGCTAACACTCGCCAGGAAGAAATCGACACCTGGATGGGGATAAACGTCTTTAAACAGTTGGCTGAATGGGGCCGAATGGATACAAGCCAGGGAAAGACAGAAAAGGAGAGAAAGATAAACAAAAAGCCGGTGACCCCCTTTACAAAAAGAAGAATTACCTTCCCAAACTTGAGAGTCAATAATTGGTTCATGGATCGACTACTGATATGGAGAGTCACATTTATTCATTGTACTCAACTGTGTTTGTGAGATCAGCAACATATAATTATAATCAACATAATTCCAGTAGAAAAAGAAAGATATTTTACTTGAGCCCGAGTGAGTCGTGTGGGGTAAAAAAAAAAAAAATCCGTGTAAGTTATTATTATTATTATTATTATTATTTTTTGTTTAACAAATAGTTCTTGCATCATGGTATAACACGAAATACAGTATGTCTTGTACCATGGATTTTCCTTCTCCATTTACATATAGTAAAAGGTTACTTCGGCTTTACACGCTGTTGGCTCCGTTAGAATGGAATGTCAAAATGATGTATCGTGTAGGGCCGTAGGCCTATCGAATCTCGGTGGGTTCATATATATACTGTATAGATAGATAGATGGATAGGGAAAGAGAGAGATGTATATATACTGTATATATATATATATCTCTTCCTTAACCTTCTTGCAACGGAACACGAAAGCGAAGCCTTCACATAAACTGCTCTACAAGTCACGAATTCACGGTCAAATGATAATATATAGAAAGTTTTTGAGGGACGTTGCAGTATAATTAACCCTCTAAAGATTATGATGTATTTGGACAGCTTATTCTGGCTGTCATTAGACGAATTTATACACGTGTTGTAAAGGTGAGGGTGCCAGCACATACCCCTGTCTCACTCCTACGTTCGCAGGGAAGAAGAGGGAGGCCTATGGTGTTGTGTGAGAGAGTAAGAGTGTGGGTATCTTAAGGGGAGGAAGACCGTTTTTCTGGACCCCCTTCTCCTTAATGTTTAGCCCCACTAGTTTTGAGACTATAAGACGTTCGGCCGATTAGTTTGGCGATTTTAACACCTTTCGCCCCATTTCGTTGTCAATTATAAGACATTTCGTGCCATTTAAGTGTTGATTATTCCTGGCGAGCGATAGCGAGCCTGCAATTTTTAAAAGGAATCGGCCTTCGGCCGGAACATTTTTCTACCGAAAAATGTACAAATTTATCTTGGAGGGGAGTTTAGGTTTTTTTTTCTTCTAAGCTTAATGGAGGTCTAAGGAAGAAACAACACAAAATATATGAATAAATGAATTAATAGACCAAACAAACGGCCAGTCTCCCCTTAAGAGCAAGCTAAAATTGTTCTTTGTGTATCTGAGGCATGGAAGATAAAAGTCAGTAAGGGAGGTCAAATGGTGAAACAGGAAGACTATAGGGAGCGCCAACGAACGAACTTTGACAATAATCTGGACCCCTTAACAGCTTATAACTCAAAATGAATGAAAGCAATCGGGCTGACATTTCTATCATTTGGGAAGCGTCCACCAGGTAATAGGTGTGGATAATTACAGCCATTCTACTCAAGGTTCTTTTCAGTTACTAAAAGGTCAGGGATCGAGATAATTGTCAAGTTCGTTGGCGCTACCAATAGTAATTATTATATATACACCATATACCTCTAACGGTATAGCCGTAACGGTATAACGGTATAGTCGGATTAGCCGAACACCACTGTAGAAAAATAGTGCTAACAAGATACACAGAGGGCCTCTGAGTCGGACGGATCCTAAATTGAGTGGTCAATCCTGTAAGTCCTTCACTAAACTGGCTCGGGTTGTCCCTCTCACAGGGAATAGGTCCGCTTGGGGGCATTCTGTGTATGGCCACCCTCGTAAGGGGAGTAAGGCGTCCGGCAATAGATAGATAGATAGACCTCTAACTCGGAGTGTTACAGATTCTTCCTCGAATAAGTAATAACATATCAAGAATGACAGTAGAGACAACAGTTAGGTTGGCGAAAATACGTTAAGGGGACATGGGCAGGTTTTCTGGACCACTTTGTCCCTCATGTTTAGCCCCATTAGTTTTCAGATGTTTTAAGATGTTTGCCCCATTAGTTAGTCGATTTTAAGACCTTTCGTTTCATTTCTTCGTCAATATTTAGACCTTTCGTGCTATTTACTGTAGGTGTCGATTTTTTCCCTGGCGAACGATAGTGAGCCTGTAATGTTGGAAGAACCGGCTTAGATTAATTAATTCGATTAATTTGTACATTTTTCTACCGAAAAATTTACAAATTAATCTAGAAGGGGGATCTACTGGATGTGTTTTTTTTTTTAATTTGATGGAAGTCTAGGGAGAAAACTAAAAAAAATAATGAATACATGCAAAAATCGCCCAAAAAGTGAACCATCCCCACTTAAATCAGACCGAAAAATTAAGGAACAGGAAGTGCACGGATAGAAAAGGCCTGCATGGAGAAAATAACGGCAGAAAACAATTGGAAAGGCTATAGCGACTGATGGGTCCAAGGAAAAAAAAATCGGTTGACGGGAGGTCGGAAAAGTGTGCAGAGAAAGACTAGGCGAAACATGGAATGAAGAATGGCATGGGCAGGATGACAGGAGAGAGAGAGAGAGAGAGAGAGAGAGAGAGAGAGAGAGAGAGAGAGAGAGAGAGAGAGAGAGAGAGAGAGAGAGAGAGAGATTGTAACCAGGAGCTAGGAGGTGAGTATGTTTCGTTGCATATATAACCATGAATAGAGTTAGCTATTCATTCCAAGTAATCAAAAACAAAACAAAAATCGTTCGCAATATATATAATTCACTTCATCATCCTTAACCCAAAGAATTATCACATTCCAAATGCTGACACGAGAAGTTATACATTTTGTAAAGAGGACTTTGCGATATATGATTAGTATTAAGTCCGGCTTGTTAAACAATCGAGATCAGCGTCATTATTTAGACAACCTGGTATATGAAGCAACCCCGTACTTTTCCCTGACCAACTGCTATGTGTGTGTGTGTGTGTGTGTGGGTGTGTTACTCAGTTACTTGTTCGTCAAGGGGAATCCACGCAATGCGAGCTAAGCTCATTATTATCGCGCCTCCTTAACTGGGAATGTATTTTGTGAAATGAATGTTAAGTGTTTTATGTACTGTTGGAATGGCTGTGGATGTGTGTGTAGTCTGTATTTTAGCCAATTGGCGACATCGGAAACGAAGGCTTAGGGTGGATCTGTATGGTACCATTCTCACTATAGACGGTACCGTCTCGCCCGAAGGCTTAGGTAGCCATCAGCTTAGGTGAACCATATGATACCCATCTCGCCTTGTACCATTTTTGCCAACCCCAGATGGGACGTCACAACGTCGTCCACTTATTCCAGGTACCTATTTACAGCTAGGTGAACTGAGGCTAACACATGAAAGGAGACAAGCCCAATTTGTCTTCGCCCGGCCGGGGATTGAACCCCCGACCCCTCGTGTGTGAGACGAGAGCTCTACCTACTAGGCTACGGGCTGTGTGTCTGTGTGTGTGTGTGGGTGTGTGTGTGTGTGTGATGGATGGAAAGATATATAGTAGATATTATTGGTTAGAGGGTGGAGTTTCTCAAAATACTTCGCCAATGTATCCTTGTATCTATAGTTTAAAAGGTTCACGTACATAAATATACTATGGTTAAGGGGAGATCTCCACTTGAGGGATTTTTTTCTTGACCCCTTTCTCCCTCATGATTAGCCCCATTGCTTTTGATATTATAAAACGTTTGCCCCATTAGTTTAGCGATTTTAAGAACTTTCACCCCATATTAAGGCCTTTCGTGCCATTCAGGTGTCGATTTTATCCTGGCGAGCGATAGCGAGCCTGTAATTTAAGAAGAACCGGCCTTTGGCCGGGACATTTTTCTACCGAAAAATTTACTAATTTATCTTGAAAGGGACTCAAGGGGGTGTAATTTTAAGCTTGATGGAGGTCTAGGGAACAAACTAAATACCTCCCCTTAACCCATTGAGGCTTATGACGTGTTTAGTCTAAATTATTATTAGACGATTTTGCTCGATTTAGGACGAACCTGTTGAGTTAAGGGGAGGTTTTTAGTTTGGTCCCTAGATATCCATCAAGCTTAAGATTACACCCCCTTGAGCCCCTTTCAAGATAAATTTGTACATTTTTCGGTAGAAAAATGTCCCGGCTGAAAGCCGGTTCCTCTTAAATTACAGGCTCGCTATCGCTCGCCAGGATAAAATCGACATCTAAATGGCACGAAAGGTCTTAAAATTGACAATGGGTCGAAAGTTCTTAAAATCGTCAAAATAATGGAGCGAACGTATTCAAATTAGAAAAACAATGGGGCTAAACATGAGGGAGAAAGGAGTCAAGAACAAAATCCCTCAAGTGGAGACCTCCCCTTAAACCTTTCATTCACCGGGGGTTGCCGTATAGTATTCAGATATATAATTATCTTAATCTCATGCATACCTCTCCAAAATTAATTTTTTGCCCACAGTTCGCCCAACGAAGGTTTTGCATCCGGTTGTGTGTTTGTTGGCCTGTTTGTCTGTAAACAAGATATCCCATCAAGTTATTAAACTGATGTTCACGAAATATGCGCCAAGGATGAAAGTATTCAGTGTATTCAAAGTATTCAATGTATTCAAAGTATTCAATGTATTCAAAGTATTCAATGTATTCAAAGTATTCAATGTATTCAAAGTATTCAATTAAATTCATCAGAGTATAATTAGTTTGTCTGTCTGTTGAACTATCAACAAGATATCTCGTAAAGATAGGAACTGATTTTTACGGAGTTTGGTTGGTAGATACGACGTGCGCCAAGGAAGAATTGATGCAGTTTAGAAGGCGTTCTGTACATAATAGATAGCTTGTCTGTAAACAAAATATCACACTAAGTTATGAACTGGTTTGTGTCAAGGAAGATGTTACTCAAATTAGGAGGCGATCCGTCCATAAAGAGCGTCGTAGCTTATATCACATTAGTGTCATTGTTGTGCATTTAAACCTCTGAGAATCGATGGCGCATCTCTTTTCTGTTCTCTGGTTATTATTAGAAATTTGTATTTAGATTAGGAAGGGTATATATATTTAAGTCAGAGGATTGATTGAGAGAGTCTTTACCCTTTTAAATCCCACAGATCCTTCCTAAGTTGTATAAACTCGTCTAATGGTAGTTAACTGGTAAAACGCTTTATATCCTCAAAGGGTTAAGATTAAGTTTAAGCTCTACCGACTTGTAACTTGATATAAATTCTTCCCCATTGATTCCTGAAGATCCTTCCTAAATTGCTTAATATTGTCTAATCATGATCAGAATATAGTGCACAAATATGTCCTTAAATACTAAAACGTTAATACTTGCTGTCTAGGCTCTTTCCAGATATATCGTTCTCCTAGAACTGAACACAATTAATATTTGTCAAGAAACAGAAAGCCTATTAAATTATAAACGATGTACTGTATAATAATGTATTATATAGGCTATATATACAGTATATATATATATATATATATATATATATATATATATATACAGTATATGTATATACTGTATATATATATACACATATATATATATATATATATATATATATATATATAATTTTATATATATATATACAGTATATGTATATATATATATATATATATACAGTATGTATATATATATATATACACATATATATATATATATATATATATATATATACAGTATATGTATATATATATATATATATACACATATATATATATATATATATATATATATATATACAGTATGTATATATATATATATATATATATATATATATATATATATATATTTAATGTACGTACATATTTGTTTTCATATAATTACATGCATACACTTACAATATGTTGCATTAATACATTTTCAAAGGCATACATATTCAGTACATTTTTGTTTGGTTGTTGAAGTCAAGTTGTGTTATTGTTAAACTGTTTACAAGTTATAATGAAGTTCTCAGCGTGCCTTAGAAAACATGCCTTGTGCCTGTGCGAGTGAGGCCAACTTATTTTCAAGTTTGTCAAGATTCTTATACCTGCTAAAAACAAGCAACTGCAATATTAATCATGAGATGAGAAGTTGTAATTAGAAGCTGCCAGAGTGTCAGACTTAGACCAATTACCCTCCGGAACCCGCCTCAACTTTTAACACGGCCACTTTTACAGTCAGGAACAGTCATTTGTCTTTTGGAAAATATTGTGTTACCCTTACCAACTATTTAACTATTTTACTAACTAATTTACTATAGTCCGTTCATTCTAGGTTGGGCAGAAATCGTAACCTCTAACCTCTGTAGCTCACAAAGGGCTAGAACAAATGAGCCGTCAATTAATACACATAATTCCCTAGCCAAGTCTTCCTATTTGGTAGAAACATTAGCTCGATTAATCTAGTCCTTTTTGAGTTCTGAGAGGTTAGGGGTTACGATTTCTGCCCAATCCAGAATGAACGGACTATAACTGCTACAGCAAAGAAAAATCGTGAACCTCTTGTTTGTTTGTGTATGTACAGTAATTGACATAAATTGATTAGCGTACGAACTTAGTCATTTACTGCAGAACATCTTGAGTAAACTGATATCTCTATCTAGCATAAATAAATAAATATACGTATGGGGAAAACAATTTAATATATTCAGTACCTACGTGGGTGTTGATAACGAGCTATTAAGGGGAGGCAGTTAATTTTTCGAATCCTCCTCCTCCCTCATGTTTAACCCTATTAGTTATGAGATTTCAAAACATTCGCCCCATTAGTTTGGCGATTTTCAGACCTTTTGCCCCATTTATTTGCCAATATTAAGACCTTTCGTGCCATTTAGGTGTCGATTTTTTTCCTGGCGAGCGATAGCGAGCCTATATTTGAAGGGGAATCGGCCTTCGGCCGGGAGATTTTTCTACCGAAAAATGTAAAAATTTATATCGAAGTGGGGTCTTGTGGGTGTTCTTTTAAGCTTGATAGAGGTTTAGAGAGCAAACTAAACTCCCTTCTTAAACCATTGAGCCGAACCAGTAAATCATGCTGCACAATACCGTCTGTGCTCCCTTTAATATGCCAACTCTAACGGGAAATTGTCCTATACGAGTTAACCCTTTCAGTAGTCAAGGACGCATTTCTTTAACTGTCTTGATGGTGATCGAGGTAGTCGCTCTTCCTGGACCCCCTTCTCCCTCATGTTTAGCATATTAGTTTTGAGATTTTAAGACGTTCGTTCCAATAGTTTGTCGAGTTTAAGACCTTTAGCCCCTTTTTCTTTGACAATTGAGTGTCGATTTTTGTCCTGGCGAGCGTAAGCAAGCTTCTATTTGTTTTATTTTGTGTTTAATTCTTAGTGTTTAAAATCTGTATGTGGTAACCCAGGTTCGAATCCCGGTAGGATCACATGCTTTCATTAATTTAATTGGGAAGCATTTGGTGTTGGGAGTGAAATAAATAAATTTGATTAGTCTGGCTATCATGAAAAAAAAATCCGTTTAGTAAGGAGATTTGAAAGTCACATAGTTAATTGATATACATTCTATACCGGGCACCTCTATACCGGGCACCTCTATACCGGGCACCTCTATACCGGGCACCTCTATTCCGGGCACCTCTATACCGGGCACCTCTTTACCGGGCACCTCTATACCGGGCACCTCTATACCGGGCACCTCTATACCGGGCACCTCTATACCGGACACCTCTATACCGGGCACCTCTATACCGGGCACCTCTATACCGGGCACCTCTATACCGGGCACCTCTATACCGGGCACCTCTATACCGGCGCATCTCTATACCGGGCACCTCTATACCGGGCACCTCTATACAGGGCACCTCTATACCAGACACCTCTATACCGGACACCTCTATACCGGACACCTCTATACCGGGCACCTCTATACCGGACACCTCTATACCGGACACCTCTATACCGGGCACCTCTATACCGGGCACCTCTATACCGGGCACCTCTATACCGGGCACGTCTATACCGGGCACCTCTATACCGGGCACCTTTATACCGGGCACCTCTATACCGGACACCTCTATACCGGACACCTCTATACCGGGCACCTCTATACCGGGCACCTCTATACCGGGCACCTCTATACCGGGCACCTCTATACCGGGCACCTCTATACCGGGCACCTCTTTCATTCGTACAGAGCCTTCCCAAGCTTAGCAATCGTCTACCGTTAGCAAGAAAAAATTAAGAAATGCACCCTAATCCAAAAAGGGTTATATGATATTTAAATGATCATCTTCCTATCCAACTAGAGAACATCATCGCTATCAAGGGGGGATGGGCCGGGTTTTCTGTCCCCTTTCTCCCTCGTGTTTTACCCCATTGGTTTTTAGATTTTAAGACTTTCAGTTCATTAGTTTAGCGATTTTTAGACGTTACGCCCCATTTCTGTAAATGTTAAGACCTTTCGCACCAATTAGGTGTCAATCTTTTTCTGGCGAGCGATAGCGAGCTTGAAATTAAAGAGGAACCGGCCTTTGGCCGGGATTTTTTTTTTTCACCGAAAACTGTACAAATATATCTTGAAAGCTGGTCTAGGGGGTGTAATTTTAAGCTTGATGGACGTTTCATTCCCTCTTTAACCCATTTAATACCAGGGACGTCCTTTTCATTCCATTCTGGCAACTATAAGACGATTTTATTCAGCTTTAGAAAGACCTCTAGCAATAATAAGGCTTCAAACTATCTCAACCAGCCCTTTTAACTACCACTGATCCTTCCTAACCTACATAATGTCGTCTAAAAATAGCTACAATAAAATATAACTCACGTCGCTGGTACTCATTCCCTCCTCCATCCCACACCTCCCTCCTCCATCCCTCACCTCCCACCTCCCACCTCCATCCCTCACCTCCCTCCTCCATCCCTCACCTCCCACCTTCATCCCTCACCTCCCTCCTCCATCCCTCACTTCCCTCCTCCATCCCTCACCTCCCTCCTCCATCCCTCACCTCCCTCCTCCATCCCTCACCTCCCTCCTTCATCCCTCACCTCCCTCCTCCATCCCTCACCTCCCTCCTCCATCCCTCACCTCCCTCCTTCATCCCTCACCTCCCTCCTTCATCCCTCACCTCCCTCCTTCATCCCTCACCTCCCTCCTCCATCCCTCACCTCCCTCCTCCATCCCTCACCTCCCTCCCCCATCCCTCACCTCCCTCCTCCATCCCTCACCTCCCTCCTCCATTCCTCACCTCCCTCCGTCCCTCACCTCCCTCCTCCATCCCTCACCTCAGTGTTTTAAAGTGAGTGAAGTGATCTGAAGAAACTGACTGTTACCATGCCTCGCACTTGTACGAACTGCGCCGGTAGGTTTGGTGAGTCCATGTTTGCTAATGTCGATCTTCAAGTCTGCCGTCTCTGCCAGCAACGAGAGAATATGACAGTGAAATTAGATGAAGCCTACAACAAGATCAACATCCTCACCATGAAGCTGGAATCACTCCAAGAGTTTGTAACACTCAACGTTGGAGTACCACAAACTTCAATTGTCACCGCAACTCCAGCAGCCACCAACGCCCCAACGTCAACTGCCAACAATTCAACGCCTGCAGTAGCCATTTCAGCTGATGGTTCCGATACTCAAGAAACAAATAGTGACTCTCTTCCCCCTCAAGACAACTTCCGTGTCGTGAGGAACAACGTTTGCCCCAAGACCAGGAAACCCAAAACGATTATAGTGTCAAAACCGCTTCCAGATACTCACAGACTCAGATGACGAAGCGGAAATAGAGGAAATCCGGCTCGTGGGAGACTCGATGATACGTGGTCAGCTCACAGAGTTTTGCGCCAGAGCACCTAAGACCAGGAAGCGTTTTTGTATCCCTGGTGGTGGTGTGGACAACGTAGTTGCTGCAGTTGACGAAGCTATTAGATTAATCAATAACCCTGCAATCACACAGGACCTTCCTCCATACCGTAATTTTTGGCGACTTTAATTTACCTGTGACCAAGTGGGGCGATACTCTTACTTCACACTCCGGACATGACTTGTATACGAACTTGCAAGAGAGTTCGCTTTATCAATTTGTTCGAACGCCAACCCGTGGTAATAACGTTCTTGACATTGTACTTGCAACAAAAGAAGAATTAATAGAGAATTTGAATGTTGGTGATGAATTCAGTAACAGCGACCATCGTACGATAACTTTCACTTTAAAGTTTACTAGTAACTAACCAAATAGTAGCATCGAAAAAGTCCCTAATTTCAAGAAAGCAAACTTCCATAAACTTGTTTAAAGAAACTGACTGGAGCTTTTTAATTCACAATAACGACATAAATACATCTTGGAAGTTATTCGAAGCCACTTACATAAAAGCAGTGCAAGACTGCATACCATCGAAAATACGGCGTCCAGGCCATAATAATAAGCCCAAATGGTGGAATAAAGATATTTCAAACTGCCTGCTTGCTAAAAAAATTTGCTAATGATAGATTAAAATCCTCACAAAATGACGAAGAACGGCTGACATTTGTAGAGCTACGACGCAAAGCCAAAAAGTTAATTAAGCAAAGTAAAAAGACCTTAGAGTTACATATTGCGAATCAAAGTAAAACAAACCCGAAAGAATTCTATAGTTATATCAGAAAGAAAAAAGTAGTTACTTCAACTGTTGGACCGTTAGTTGATGAAAATGGAGAATACACCAAAGACGAAGTACAAATGAGTAATGCCCTCAATACCTTCTTTGCATCAGTTTTTACAACAGAAGACCTCAGTGATATCCCTACACCATCGCCGATTCAGATTGATAATTCAGATGTTCTAAGCAATATCACCGTTACAGAGAGAGAAGTATTGAATTGTTTAGATAAACTCAAGGTAAGTAAAACGCCTGGACCTGATACAATCTCGCCTAGAGTTCTAAAGGAAGCTAAGGATGAGCTCTCCAAACCACTGACATTACTATTCAATAAATCCTTGCAGTCTGGAACTATGCCCGATCAGTGGAAGCTAGCCAACGTAACACCGATATTCAAAAAAGGCAGCAAATCCCTACCCAGTAACTATCGTCCAATTAGCTTAACCTCAGTTGTATGTAAAATGCTAGAAACGGTCATACGAGACCGACTCGTAAATCACTTAGAGGAAAATAACATACTTAAAGATACTCAACACTGCTTTCGTAAAAAACGTTCCTGTTTAACAAACCTCTTAGACTTCTTCCACGATATCCTCAACCTCTACGATGAGAGTAAAGCTGTAGATATTATATACCTTGATTTTCAAAAGGCCTTTGACAAAGTTCCCCACAAACGTTTACTGCTAAAACTAAAAGCGCATGGAATACAAGACGGTGTGTTGAAATGGATAGAAAATTGGCTCAGCGACAGAAAGCAAAGAGTAGTCATAAACGGTAAGGCATCTAAATGGACCAATGTAAGTAGCGGAGTACCCCAGGGATCGGTACTAGGACCAATTCTCTTTCTAATTTACATCAACGACATAGATGAGGGTCTCACCTGTACAATCTCAAAATTTGCTGACGATACAAAAATTGCAAATAGCGTACTCTCAAAAGAACAAGTTGACGATATGCAACACAATCTAGATAAATTGTCATGTTGGGCCCAAATTTGGCAAATGAGTTTCAATGCGGATAAATGTAAAGTACTACATATCGGATACCTAAATGAGAAAGCAAACTATTCGATGAATGGCACTCAGCTTAAGAATGTAAACAGAGAAACCGATCTGGGAATAACAATATCGAGTAACCTAAAACCGAGTCAACAATGTTCAGAAGTTGTTAAGAAGGCAAACAAAATAATTGGCTTTATAGGCAGGTCATTTGAGCATAAATCCAAAGAAGTTATCCTAACCCTTTACAATTCCTTAGTCCGCCCTCTTCTGGAATACTGCGTTCAATCCTGGTGCCCTTATTACCAAAAAGATATAAACAAGCTAGAACGAGTTCAACGTAGAGTTACCAAAATGATACCTAGCCTAAAGAGCAAACCATACGAAGAGCGTCTTAGAGAATTAAATCTATTTCCTTTTACCCAGCGCAGATTAAGAGGTGACTTAATTCAAGTGTTCAAAATCATCAAAGGCATCGACAATATGAACTGTAGTAAGTACTTCACTATCGACCAATCTAATTACACGCGGGGAAACTGTTGCAAAATTATTGGTAAATCTTTTAACTCACACGAATCTAAGAATTTCTTCTTCAATCGAGTTGTCAACTTGTGGAATGGGCTTCCCCGAGACGTTATAGACTGCAGCACCGTTGATTCATTTAAACTCCGCCTAGACAAATATCTCGCATCAAACCAGCGAATGACTGCGTTTTTAAATGAATAACTTTATTTTATCCTCCCCTCAGTTACTAACCCATCTGTCCCCTACTAACTTCCTAGTCCTGTCACGGACATTAGTTTCAGGGCAGTAGTTCCCTTTCCAATGTTCCCTTACCCACTCTAAACCACTGTTTGGACACTTGATCCTCAGTGTTTTGGAGAACAAGCAACCTAGAAGGGTCACTAGACCTGTTGTTGCTTGATATCCTTTGTACTCCTTTGTACCTCCCTCCTCCATCCCTCACCTTTACTCCTAAAACTAAAAGCGCATGGAATACAAGACGGTGTGTTGAAATGGATAGAAAATTGGCTCAGCGATAGAAAGCAAAGAGTAGTCATAAACGGTAAGGCATCTAAATGGACCAATGTAAGTAGCGGGGTACCCCAGGGATCGGTACTAGGCCCAATTCTCTTTCAAATTTACGTCAACGACATAGATGAGGGTCTCACCTGTACAATCTCAAAATTTGCTGACGATACCAAAATTGCAAATAGCGTACTCTCAAAAGAACAAGTTGGCGATATGCAACACAATCTAGATAAATTGTCATGTTGGGCCCAAATTTGGCAAATGAGTTTCAATGCGGATAAATGTAAAGTACTACATATCGGATACCTAAATGAGAAAGCAAACTATTCGATGAATGGCACTCAGCTTAAGAATGTAAACAGAGAAACCGATCTGGGAGTAACAATATCGAGTAACCTAAAACCGAGTCAACAATGTTCAGAAGTTGTTAAGAAGGCAAACAAAATAATTGGCTTTATAGGCAGGTCATTTGAGCATAAATCCAAAGAAGTTATCCTAACTCTTTACAATTCCTTAGTCCGCCCTCTTCTGGAATACTGCGTTCAATCCTGGTGCCCTTATTACCAAAAAGATATAAACATGCTAGAACGAGTTCAACGTAGAGTTACCAAAATGATACCTAGCCTAAAGAACAAACCATACGAAGAGCGTCTTAGAGAATTAAATCTATTTCCTTTAACCCAGCGCAGATTAAGAGGTGACTTAATTCAAGTGTTCAAAATCATCAAAGGCATCGACAATATGAACTGTAGTAAGTACTTCACTATCGACCAATCTAATTACACGCGGGGAAACGGTTGCAAAATTATTGGTAATTCTTTTAACTCACACGAATCTAAGAATTTCTTCTTCAATCGAGTTGTCAACTTGTGGAATGGGCTTCCCCGAAACGTTATAGACTGAATCACCGTTGATTCATTTAAACTCCGCCTAGACAAATATCTCGCATCAAACCCGCGACTGACTGCGTTTGTAAATTAATAACTTTATTTTATCCCCCCCTCAGTTACTAACCCATCTGTCCCCTACTAACTTCCTAATCCTGCCACGGACATTAGTTCCAGGGCAGTAATTCCCTTTCCAATGTTCCCTTACCCACTCTAAACCACTGTTTGCTTGATCCTCAGTGTTTTGGAGGACAAGCAGCCTAGAAGGGTCACTAGATCTGTTGTTGCTTGACTTCCTTTGTACTCCTTTGTACTCTCTGTAATCTGTATATTCCTACAAGCATATTTCATCACAATATATTTTCCTGCATTCGCAGTTCAGTTCCACCTATTTCACTTTATATATCGGGGTCTCCCTTTCATACCTGCTGCTTCTATCTGATTGTGTATATATATATATATATATATATATATATATATATATATATATATATTATTTGTGTGCGTGTGTGTGTTTTGGATGCGTGTATGTGTTTTTAGGATCCGTGTGGTTTTTTTAGGATCCGTGTGAGTGTTCTTAAGATCTGTGTGTGTGTCTCGGATGCGTGTGTGTGCGTAAATAAGTGAATGTGCTTGTATATGTGCGCAATTGTGTGTGTGTGTGTGTGTGTGTGTGTGTGTGTGTGTGTGTGTGTGTGTATATATGTATGTGTGTGTGTGCTTGGTCACTCGCTGGCTCCCGTTCATTTATTCACCGAGCATGTTAGTAATCAGATTGGCCATGGATTTGCAATTGTGTATGTGTATTGTATTATTATATGCCTTGGTTTGATGCCGGGCTGCGGGGGAAGGTTATGGAACAGTATAGCTTATGTATTATACTTGTGTTTGAGAGAGAGAGAGAGAGTGAGAGTGAGTGTGTATTGTAT